>JABSNV010000094.1:0-163602 GCA_024085815.1 Flaveria linearis | reverse complement strand
TCAAAGGAAAAAAAATACTAAAATTCACATACACAAACAATAACACTTGAAAAAATAGACACAAAAAAGTATGCAATAGGAACATTAATTTGTAAATCTGCCTAGGCAATATAATTGATTTAAACAATTTAACATATATAAAAATACCTCGGAAAAACTCTTAACAACTAAATCATCTGCACTTATGAAGAAGAGAAATAGCGGCATCATCAAAAAGAACACAAGTCATCTCCTCATCTTGTCAACAACACGTGCAGCCACCTTGTACCTGTGCCAATGTTAGGCGCACAAAGGAGGGTTGTCGAAAAAAAAACAATCATATAAACTTACGCATGGCGTGGGTTAACGACTCTTTTATTGCAAGGCGAACAGTGATACCCCGAATCAACTTTCTCGGCCTTTTTACGACAAGTAGAACATTGAACATACTTCCAATCATTAAAGAAGTCAACGTCGATTATTGTCACCGCAATATTATACATTGTTCCCTGCCATAACTCACAATAATAAAATGCTACAGGTGAGTCACAGACAATGATTAAACAACAATTGTCTACAAAACAAAATTAAAAACCAAAATACCTCCGCAACGCCTTTTGAAGACAACTATAGACATCTGAAACGCAGCTAACATGGGAGTCTATCTTCTTGGGTGCATTTTCACCGATTGTAACAGCGGATGACATACTAAATAAATACATGAGACGGGTAAAAAGCATAATAAATGTTAAGTGTCATAAATGAATTGAATGTAAAGACAACTTTACATGTTCTTGTAGGCGTCACAAACATCGAGCGGCAGGTTATATAAAAATGGGTTGCCACGTCGACGACAAACATGGAGCACCTAATAAGATAATCAAATAAATTTATGAAAAGAGTTACTAAGAAACATGAGTAGAAACGATATTTTTAAAATTTGAATAACATACCTCCAAACAATCCAACCTTGCAAGAGGTCAAAATGACAACAATTGAATTATTGTCATACCGACGAATGTCATCATCAGTATACTTAAGCGAACTTCTCCCAATAAGGAAACTTTGAGTTCATCACCGCTAGACATAGTTAATTAAGATCGTAAAATAAGAACTGGATAAAGATAAATCATTAGTAAGTTAAAAAATAGAGTATATCAAAAGCTCACGAATCATTAGCCAAGACAATTTGACGCAGCTCCGGTTACATGACTGGAAAGACCTAAATTCTTTATCCACTGAGCCCCAATGTCGAAGAACACCGATAACATCTACATTTAAAGAACAATTAGAGTCGAACACATAAAATAAATGAAACAATAATAATACTAAACCTGTTAGGTATGTAAAATCGTTAGCACGGGTTCGAAGAATGCTAAACGGGGCAAAGTCGAAAACGTAGCGTCGAAACAAAGATGGGTGCACTGTTGAGGGCATGATTGATGTAACACGGGTAAATTGAATAAAGCTCTCCCGTCGTATGGGTCGATACAATGACTCGTACGGAAGAACAACAAATCGATGTATCCTATATACGCATCCATCCTCCAAACGCTTAGCGAAAAGATGCATTAGTTGGTAAGGAATTCTTGCATGAATCGAACAGTCCTAAAACACATAATAGAAATATTAAAAATATATATTATGTCCAACTATTAAAAAATAAAAGCCGACATCCGAAAAAATCAAGTCAAACGACAACTTGCGGTTCGTAGTTGGATTGTATGTCGTCCAAGAACGGGAGACCCTTACGGTGACTTGCCACTTGTCGGTAACATTAGGCCTCAGATCAGAGATGTAACGGTAAGCCATTGCACAATAATGAAACCTGCAAATGTGGGACAAATAATGAATATATATATACATAGTAACGTGCACGATAAATTATAAAGATGATATTACATGCCACTAACATATATAAAATCATTAAAATAGGACACAAGAAAAAGATGATGCCTAAGTGTTTTAAAAAAATAATATATAAAATGCTACCTTGAAAAGCATAATATTAGAACAAATCAGAATATATGAACGTTTAAACACCCGACCCACGAACACATTGTGTGACATGTGAGGTAAGTTGTAAAACACTTCTTTGTAAACAACGTTCCTTGTTAGATGGTCATCACACTTGCCATTATTATCAATGTAAAACCGCAGGCCAGCACGAGATGTAACACGAGACGCAACAACATAGAGCTGGCCATGAGTAAAAACAGGTTTCACCAAGTAAGCGCAAACATGATTAAACGTCTGCCCTTGACTTTTATTGATTGTCATAGCAAAACAAACTTTAATAGGAAACTGTCTCCTTTTGAAATGAAATGGCCAACATGTGGTGGTTGGAGTCATATCAATTCTTCCAATAAAAGCTTTTTCTCCACATGAGTACCGGTAATAATAATTGCCTCAATGACACGCCGACTTATTTGAGTGACCACTAGTCGAGTCCCATTGCATAATCCTTTTCTTAAATTCAAATTACGTAGCAAAATAATTAGTGCACCAACCTTCAATTGTAACACATGATTGGGAACCCCAGAAAAATGTAAAGTATTGAGGAACTCAGTAGGGTACATAGTTTGCATTTCCTCAAAGTTGTTTGTACTTGGACATATGGAATCAGCACTTAACAGCTCGTTAATTTCACCGGCAACTTATTAAGAACGTGCAATTGATCTTATCAACCTCATCATTAGTTGATGACAAGATACAACGCTCCTTTAGAAAAGGAATATCGTTCAATCTCTCTTCAATGTCGGGAAAAGTATTAGACACCATGGCCTTAATAGGATCATCTGCAATAGGGATCAAAAGATCACGCGGTATGCTAATCCATGTGGCTCGTCTTCGCCTGCTAATGAGATCGTGGGCAATCGCCCGTCCCCCATGTCTAAAATCCACTTATTAAACTCTTGTTGTTCAATAAGATCAGTGCCACTAATACCCGGACGATGCAAGCGCATATTACAAGTTAGACAAAACACCTTGCATGCACCCCAAATTATGGATGATCTGTTGACAGCTGAGGCAACAATCACTACGAGGGGCATGGGGAATCACCGGAAGAATTTGACGAAAATCTCCTCAAGAACAACCACTTTTCCTCCAAAAACGCGATTTTCTGCCCCATGAATATTATGCTTGCATATATCTCTGAACGTCCGATCAACAGCTTCAAAAGCATGTCGATGTTGCAAAGGCGCCTCATCCCATATGATAAGGGTAGAAGCAACAACTAACTCTGCTAGATCAGACCCAACGTCGATTGAACAACACGAATCCTTATCAAGATCAAATGGTATCTTAAACCGAGAATGAGCGGTTCGTCCACGGGGAGTAATAAAGAAGCAATCCCAGATGACGCAACGGACAAGACAATTTGCCCACGCGCACGAATACAAGCAATAAGCGTCTTCCACAAGTATGTTTTCCCCGTCCCCCCACTACCAAACACGAACACAACACCACCCGTCCGATTATCAACACAACCAACAATGTAATCATAAACTTCCTTCTGCTGGATATTTAACCCACTATGTAGGCTGTCAAAAACTATCCTTTCCTCTTGAATGTTGTAAGTACGCTCAGCTGCTATCAGTCGATTACGTGTAACATTCACCAAGCAAGTATCAATTTGAGGGAGATTAGGAAAGTCCACCAAAGACCTATTGTTACCTACTAAAATCTTTTCTATCTCGATCAACGTATAGTTAAGAAGTTCAACATCTGTGAAAATTATGTCTTCATTATGTAAAACTCGACGTTGATTGTAAGCAACATCTTCTGATAAGAAAGGTAGGCAATCAGAAAACAATTGAGCTTGATCACTAACAGTACAAAACAACAGAATCGACACAAAAAGTTCACGGAGTTGGTTCCCTAACCGCCAATGAGAAGCTTCACGTATACACTCAACCCACTCAACATCTCCTAGTAATCCCAACGCCTTGCATGCCGACATATATATGATTGATGCTCAACACCTCATCACGGTACGAATATCATTAAAGCATAAGGGGCCACGCACAACATTCAATAACATACGGAGGTAGTATGTCTCACCCATAGAAGGACTCACATAATAATTCGTCCGATAGCGAAGCCATTTTTTCGTGGCCGCCATGCTCTATCATTTTCATGCCATGTAAATTTGTTGGAAACTCGGCATACGTTAAAAGACGACCTTCTTGATACAATTCGTTAGCATGCATCCATTCAGTAAACTTTGACATGGCAGCCGTAGTCGGGCGGCAACACTAGCAAGCTGGTCGTTATCATGAAAATAGACCCTGTTACACCTTCTTCGTGAAATGGTAGTCTTTCAACAGCAACTGAACGATACTGCATGTCAAATCCAAATAACTTCCAACATGCTTCTGACGAAGAAATATATCTGCAGTTATATATTCTTCGATTTCGTTTTCATTATGCAATAAGGATGCAAAAGCAGTTCGATTTTGACCATTCTCTAATACGGCAGTAGCACGATCTGGACCCTTGTTTAGGTAACTAAACAGATACTTCACCAGCATACCTTGGTTACACCACTCTACATTAATATGGCAGGCGTATTTTACAAGCAAATCACGATTATAAGGAACAACAAATCTGTCAAGCTTAATATGCTGAGAACCAACTTTAACAACTCTTGAATTGTTGGTCTTTATAACACGGCCAACCATCATGCCTGACAAACGTTTCTTCACAGTAATTCTTTGGGTATCCTTTAAGACAACGACCGTTATGCATACAAGGACTTGAAGGATTAAAATGCCACATGGTCCGTGCATCATGTGCATACGAACAATAGCAAAACCTTCAGGGTCATATTTCTGATGGCAGCTCAGCAGATACATATATCTATCAATACATTCGGTGGTCCCAATCTTTCATCTGGCTGTAGAAAAACCAAAGCATGACAATGTGGGAGACCTCGTTTCTGAAACTCGATCGTATAGATAACTAAACATAAGACAATACTTTAGCTAATGTACAAACATTTGGAAAAAAATGCTTTGAATACAAAACAAAAAAAACAACAAACCTGCTTTGGTCGACCAAACAGGTTCTTTTTCCGTACATCATTCATAAGCTCGTTGAGTTTTATCTTAAACACACGAGCAATAATATCAGGTCGGTCAGATGCAGTTAGGCCAGGGGTTGTCGCATTTATATGGCGCTCAATTTCGGGCCATTTAGGGTTGCAAGTCATGGTGATGAACAAATCTGGACTACCAGCCCAACGACAAATTGCCATTGCATCCTGATATTGTTGAAGCATGTATCTAGGTCCCCCGGTAAAAGAAGCAGGTAAGATGACACGCCGACCAATTGATCCACCAAATGTTTCTCCCTCTGCAATACGATCATGCAGACCATTATAGAGATCTGAACGAATTGTATTTTGATTTCTCTTATACCAATCCAGTTCATGCTCAAGAACAGCTGAATAAGCATCGACCACATAAGTCTGAAACAGACGACCCGACCTATGTAATGTCCTTCCTCATCTCTCCTTACATGTAAACGATAAGAATAATATTCTCTCATAGATACATTTTTTTCGATTACTTGTTTCTGTAGTAACATGTAGAGGAATGTTCACATGAAAACCATCTTCACCGTACGGAAACAATAGAGGATATTGTAATGCCATAAAACTGGGGTGAATCTCAGATATACGCTTTACAATGCCAGTGCAACGCTCTTCAATAAGGACATCCCGTGAATCAGTAGGATTTCCATCACCCGGGATCAAAGCCGCCACTTCAGAGGCGGTAGGTAAAGAGTACTGTCTGTGTTCTGCATTCCGTGTTCCAATCAAGCGAATTCTAACAGGATGCATTGACGTGTTGTCAAACCGTTCCCTAGCCATTCTAAAGGCTTGCACTAACACGTTATAATGATCAAGCATGACCGTTAAGTCAGCCACTAAAGATCGAAGCACGCGTTCATCAGATGATGGAGAAATGCAGCTTCGTAAAGCCGAAAAAACGATTGTCAATCTCATTTTGAGTGTCGAAGATATATAATTGGGCAAACCTCGGGCGACCATCAGGATGCGTAGGTAACAAAGACCCAATTCTATGATGGTTATGTCCATTTAAACGAAACGTGTATGGACCACGACCATCATTTAATTCTGTACTTATTCTCCCACGGTAGAAGTGAATGCAAACATCGCATTTAAAGTTTAATATTTTCACGAAAGACCTTCGACCGGTTGTCGCCGTGGTTGCCAAGAAGCTGAAACAACAGTTGGGGAGGATGTTGGAGGAATGGTAGAATAACCTTTCCTTGGCCACAACACAAGGAAAACTTTGGATGCCTTGGCGAGAACGCTTTAACAGACCGTTCGGCGTACCAAACAAATGCCTCACAATGCACACAAACACGATCTGCATCACCGCAATCCCAATACGATGATGTATGACCTACAAAAATGCCAATTATGAGCAAACAACATGACTGTCATGTTAATTCTTCGATAATTATACAGATTAACGTATGAGATGTACGTTGTCTGTTTTCATCTGCATACACATGGCCATGAGACGGAATGTGTTGTTGAGAAGAAGATCCTCGTACACATGCATGTGAAAGCGAGGAATTTAACGGAGATGGTATAACAATGTTTGTTGTACTATCGTAATGAACTCGTTATTGTCTCGTCCCCATCTGCATAAGAGGCTACATCAATGTAACGGTATATCTGGATTGCAAGCCGAATACGTTTGTTATGAATAATGAAAGCATCACGGATTACCAATAGACAGAGGTCATATCATAAAATTTGTATGAACGAACTAAAGCTAACCATAACATCGACGTTGTCTGGTACCAAGAATAGGGGTAGAAGCGACAGGTCTTCCACGTAGGCGAGGACGACCAAGACACCTCCTACGTTCATGGAGTTCACCATGCGAAGAAACATTTGTTCCCTGAGAAGGCGTTGGAGAGAGTACATCAGAGTGACATGATTCAGACTGACTGTTACGGGGAACCTCCATAATCTGCTTCTGTTGTGCGAAAAAACATCACACATACGTTACGTATGCTTTTAAACACAACGTATGATGCCTTGACAATATAAAAAAGACAAATGGTCGTAGATTATAACGCATGAAACACGTCTAATATAGAAATAAAAACATGCTACTAATATAATAATTATACTTAAAATTTTTACTAAAAATCTAATTAAATAAACACATTACAAACGTAGTAGGTGGTCATAAGATATCTATTCCACACTTGTCCTTAACCTTCTTAGATGCTATATATATAAATGCAATTTGTTTTATTTGTATCGTATATATAATGATGTACATTTATTAATAATACATCTATTTATTATTAATAAATCCATCGATGTTTACCACTAAGAAAGACAAGAAAGTGAAACGCTAAATCTGCATTGTACGGTTGAAATTGTATGTCACAATGTGATGCTTATACGTTTCTATAACATAACCTAACATTACGTACCAAAAGAACGTTCATAACATCATGAGGTCACGTAAAAACAATTCAATGACAAAAAAAATATCATAAGTTAAGATTAGCAAACCAAGAAAGGTTAAATGTATAACAGACCCATAATACATTTTTTTAATAAAACATAAAAACTGATATGAAAACAAATATCCCAATTTGCAAAATGACATGAACTTTAATAACAACCCATAGCCCTAATAGAGCGCGCCTCAGGCATGTCCGGTTCGTACGTAATGGCGGAAAAATCGGTAGACCTCAATATATTAGCTGTAACATATTGTCAAGTATAAGTCAAACCAAATTAAAAAACCAATTGCATAAATGTGAAGCGTATACATATATATGTATATATAACGTATATATATGTGTGTATGTAGGCAAAAAATATCATACTTTCCGCTAGATGAACCAACTTGACTCGAGATATGTATACAATAGACTTTTTTGATATCGCTAGATAAGTCTTGAACATATCGGTATGTCTCGTATCGTACAAAAACACCTTTATAATGTCACCGCTGGCACAAACGATTAGTGTTAGAAAACGCAAAACCCAATTGGAAAATCTTAATTTAGAGAAACGTAAAGAGCAAATAAGAGTGGGATGACGGCTGACTCACGTGACATCTTGCAGATTAATAACAAAATGATACCGACCCAATATCCTGTCGCCCGTGACAATTCTTCCAACAACATCTACACCAAACAGACACAATATACATATTGTGTGTTGAAAGCATGAACTATTTATTATTTATGAATATATGTATATATATGTATGTATGTATATATGTATGTATGTATGTATGAATATAGTTGGACGTTATTTAAACATTATGAACGTACCAACAAATAGTTTTTGGGCCCGTCGATCGTTGATAAGAGTTTTAATTGAAGGAACTAATGGATATAAATATAAGCCTTTTGGAATTTCATTGATTAACGGAATAAGTCGTGTGCCTTCATCAATAACAATCTTGAAATCACCGCACACCAACTTGTAGTTGTGATGTTTTGGAAAGTCGCGATGTTTGAAACTTTCAATCTTGAACCGATGCAATATAAAAACACGGGCCACCAAATTCAAGTCATTGTAAACATGCATTAAATGTCTTGGGACAAATGCAGCGATTTTTTGTCTCTAAAAATTCAAAAAATTAGTATAACGGAATTATTCAAACACATTGATTTTAGGTAAATGGAAGAAATATATTATCTTACATTTTGATCAATAAAAATGATCAAAAGATCAGTTTGACTAACATCAGCCGTTACAAACTCCACCCACGCAAACGGAACAGTGTACCAAATGCCACAATGTGTTAGTGACGAAAAAACATCAACGCTATGATGGAGGTCCATGTTAAAGCATACCCGTAAACGTTTAATGAAAACTGGAAAAAAATAGAAATCTAATATCATGATAATAGTAGAAGGCCAAAAGTATTAAAATTATTGAAAATGATGATAATCACGTTTACATTGAGGTAAATGTCAATGCGTATCCGTAAAGTGTGCGTAATTCGACATTATAGCATAGTTGAACATCATACGAGCTTTCAGGGTAGAATATTGATAAGATCAATATCATCGTAGAATTAATAATAACAACTGATCAAAATCATCATGGAATTTAAGTTTGTATTTGTAAAGATATTTTATAACCAAAATAACAGTGGAAGAAAATAGCAAATACTAAGGGGATTCAGAAGTAGACGAATGAATCGAACAACATGTACAACGAAGAAAAAGAATTTTCTGATCAGGTGAAGTCCGCATATACTGACAATGAAGCTTTGTAAATAAATCTGTTGACAGGAACGAATACCACTCTTTGCATACGACTTTGCATTTCGTAACAACCTTTGTAGGAAGTCTCAGAAGTATCTCGAACAATATTACAAGAAAATTAAGTTCCGCCATGATCGTTCTAGCTACATTGTGTGAGTTGAAGAAAGACAACATATTTAAATTCGTGCAAAAAACATAATACTAATTAAGGGACGAACGTAAACACAAACATTAAATAAAAGACAGGAGGTGAAATATAATAATAAAATGAAAATAAAAAATAACATAAGAAGATAAAATAATTTTTAAAAACAAAACCCTAACAGAAAAAATATACACCAAGTAATACTAATATTTCTATAATTAGAAACAACAGGCAAGTAACAGATACCGTACACAGTAATGTATATGATACTAACAACGAAGGGCATATAAAATATGTTTCCAAAGAATTTAGCAGGTCACAATTTAAGTTATGTGGCAATTAACGTAAACGAAATGAATAGTCATGTAAGCATTAAAGAAGACAGGTGTATTAAGTATAATGAATGAAATATAGATACGCACCTTTGCAAATTTGACACGATGGAGATACAGGAAAATGATGTAAGTATAACACGTGAAGCCTAAACAACATACAAGAAGACAAGAAAACAAAGTTAGAAAATATAAAATAGCCGATCTAAATATATGAAACATGACTTAGAATGACAAAGGACATTAAATAAATTTAATATTTTATTTTTATTATATTCAACGACATTACAACTAAAAAAATCTTAGATATATATATTACCTTCATGCATATAAACACGTAATATACATTAAACCCATAAGTTTTCGTGCACCCACACACTAGAGATAGTATACAAATAAGTACACATAAATAATGTTCCATATAAACCTAATATATTTTATTAAATATAAAATCAAACAAACTATATATTGAAAAAAAATATGATTCTGTAAACATATTAGTAATATGCTTTATAAATAGAATATATTTTATTAGTTACCTCTTCTTTTATTTAATTTTGAATTAGAATAAAATTGTTTTACTTCAATTAAAATAATTATGTAACAATCCAATTACAATGTCCAATAACCCCACCAACTTAAAAAGGAAATTACAATGTCCAAAAACCCCACCAACTTAAAAAGGACGGATTGTTGTTCATTTCCAATTGTTAACACAGGGCATGTTTGGGATTCCATTTGGAATCAACTTTTGACTTATTTAAGGGGTAAAAAGACAAAAATACCCCTCCAAATAAGTCAATAAGCTAGAAATTGTAACTTATTAACTTATTTGGAGGGGCATTTTGTCATTTCACCCCTCCAAAAGTTAAAAAGTCCTTCTGAGAAGGAAAGCCAAACATACCCACAATCTAACTATCAATGTCTTGCTTCCAATAAACATTAAACTCAACAGAAAAACCCCAATTCATCATTTCGCAAATGCGACCTCGGGTTTTGCGGCCGCAAAGGCCCAATCCCTGTCGCTCGAAATTGTGTTTCGATCTTAATCGATGGTCTACCTCCAGCCAACCGACGTATGTAATGGGTCTCTGCATCATACAACACGATGTCTCTGCAGATTCATGTTATTGAATTTGGTTCCTAAAGATGGAGAGAAGCAAAATCCTATACTGTAAGTGATTTTCTTCTAAATTAGTAACCTAGCTTATCTTAGTACTGGGTAATCGATAGATCAATGATTCATTGCACATTCAAATGTGTTGGAGATGTAAGGTTTTACTTCTTACACTGTGTTCTGGTGAGAAAAATCATACTTTGAGTCCTTAAACAACAGGCAATGAACGAACTTTTCAAAATTAGGCAAAAAGGGAAAACTTGCATTTTATGTTGGTGTTTGTCCATGTTTTGTCGATATTCCAGCACTTATAGAACAATGGATTTACAAAATCCACCATTAATTTTGCTAGCTAAGGGCTTATTGTTGACTATGATTGATCTACATAAATGTGTAAGTATACAATAATATACAATAATTCATTATAATATCGATCATTTAAACAACAAAAATACAAATCATAAGAAGGATTGTAGGTGACCCTAGTAAGTCGAATTTATGACAGAAAAACATACATGACAGGGGCAAATATTGTTAGATGATCATGAGGAGATGCTACAAGATACATACCTTATAATGCAACTCTTAGATGGATAGAAACATTTTGAAATGAATGCTGTTAGTTAGCATCCTATAAATAGAGCAGCAAATATGGTTTTGTGTTAACCAACTCCACTATACCACTAACTCAAGAATCCCTAAATAAAAGGCTGGTGGAATAACCGCAATTAGGATGGAACATGAAGTATATATTATGTATAGGTCAGTTAATATTAATGTTAAAATGTTAATGGGTACTTCCACAAACATACTTGATAACCATGTAATGCATGAAACTTTATTATGTTGTGATGCAATGTAATATATGACCAATTATAAGTTCTGTGGATCATATATGTTCTGCATATGATAACATACTTAATCATATATGCAACTTATCTTCCAAATACTTTTTTTTTTTGTTTTTAATATATGTTTATCAATATTATATAGGTCTTTCATTATTTTTAAAAACCACTTTAACGTGACTGCAGCGATTGGCATGAGTTCATTATTGTTCGTGTTTGCAGTTAACATGCGTTAATATATTTTACTTTTATATAATTTTTTCTAAAATCTTTATCTTTGAAAGATGGGTGCACAGACTGGCATGAGTGACCTACGTTTATATATATATATTTATTTGTATAGAATGTATATATATATATATATATATATATATATATATATATACTTGTTTCATATCTATTTTCTTTAGTTTTATATACTTGTTTCGTATAATCACCGAAAATGTTGTTTATGTGCTTGTATAGTTCTTGCATCAGGTTTGCTAATCTCTATGTTTTAAAATAGCTCTCATATAAGAAGATATTGCAACTTCATGACTTAACTATATGTCATTCTATATAAAGTACATTGCTAGAAAACTTAGTTTGACTTTAAGTAACAGTATAATTCTTTAAAGAATATGACAAATAGGAAACGACTACCGAATTAGGATCTTCAAATAGAAAGAAATTAGTACGTTAGTAATTGGATTTTTTTATTAGGAATGACTTGTACAATCTACAAAATTTTACATGGTACATTTCCTTGCCAGCATAATTAAAGATTTCAATTGCTTTCTTGAATACTATTTGATAGATCAAGAAATCATTGAAGAGCAACATATGATGAAGCAGTGATAGAAACCTCCAGTAATGTCTTGGCTACTTATATAGAGGTCAGCAAACGGTAACAGGGTTAAGCACAACTCCACAATGCACTTCTGCTAAAATACTCCATTGCCTTGAATCCATCGTTCAACAATGCCTTAATGTACATTCACTATATTTGATAAACACCTCAATAAGATTGTCCTCTGAAAGCCAATCAAGATAAATAAAAATGAGTATAACAGTAAACATAAATTGACATTTTAAACCTGAACTAAAATTCTGATAAATTCACCTCTTTTTGCAGGTCTTTGATCATGTGATGAAGCAGTGAACTACAATTGTGATAAATTCTTGGCTGCTATTCAAGAGAGCAAATACTCCATTGTCTAGAATCCATCATTCAACAATGCCTTAAGGTACATGCACTATATTTGATAAACACCTCAATAAAATTTTCCTCTGAAAACCAATCAAGATAAATCAAAAAGAGTATAACAGTACACGGTTACAGGGGTAAACACAAGTCTACGATGCAGCCCTGCTACAATACTATATTCCATTGCCTCCATCATTCATGATCGCTTTACGGTACATGAACTCCCTTTGATAAACTCCTCAATAAGGTATTCCTCTGAAAAGCATTCAGGATGCATTCAATTGTGTATAACAGTAAACAGAAAATGACATTTGAAAATTGAAAAAAAAAGAATGCTAATGATCAAAGTTTTTGCAGGTCTTTGAAGGTTGAAGGAAGCAAAGATAAAGATTTGCAATGCTTTCTAGCATGCTTATTGATCCAGGTACTAACAATTTAAGCGCATAATAAGTTTAAGCAATGATAGACAACTCAAATGATTTGTTGGCTCTTTTTATAGACAGCAGCCAACGGTTACAGATGTAACCACACCCCCACGATCCAGTCATGCTAAAATTCAGGTCCATTTCTTAACTGCACCCACACATATCGCATGTCACCCCAAACTGCCCAAAACCAACCTGCAACCGCAAGAACTGCCTACTTTAAATGGCCAGGATTGCGTTTCAGGTAGATCCTACGGCTGAGATTTATATTACCAGCGGTTACACTCACCGCTGTTGAATGATCATGCAGACCATTGTTGAATGACTTGTACAATCTACAAAATTTTACATGGTACATTTCCTTGCCAGCATAATTAAAGATTTCAATTGCTTTCTTGAATACTATTTGATAGATCAAGAAATCATTGAAGAGCAACATATGATGAAGCAGTGATAGAAACCTCCAGTAATGTCTTGGCTACTTATATAGAGGTCAGCAAACGGTAACAGGGTTAAGCACAACTCCACAATGCACTTCTGCTAAAATACTCCATTGCCTTGAATCCATCGTTCAACAATGCCTTAATGTACATTCACTATATTTGATAAACACCTCAATAAGATTGTCCTCTGAAAGCCAATCAAGATAAATAAAAATGAGTATAACAGTAAACACAAATGGACATTTTAAACCTGAACTAAAATTCTGATAAATTCACCTCTTTTTGCAGGTCTTTGATCATGTGATGAAGCAGTGAACTACAATTGTGATAAATTCTTGGCTGCTATTCAAGAGAGCAAATACTCCATTGTCTAGAATCCATCATTCAACAATGCCTTAAGGTACATGCACTATATTTGATAAACACCTCAATAAAATTTTCCTCTGAAAACCAATCAAGATAAATCAAAAGAGTATAACAGTACACGGTTACAGGGGTAAACACAAGTCTACGATGCAGCCCTGCTACAATACTATATTCCATTGCCTCCATCATTCATGATCGCTTTACGGTACATGAACTCCCTTTGATAAACTCCTCAATAAGGTATTCCTCTGAAAAGCATTCAGGATGCATTCAATTGTGTATAACAGTAAACAGAAAATGACATTTGAAAACTGAAAAAAAAAGAATGCTAATGATCAAAGTTTTGCAGGTCTTTGAAGGTTGAAGGAAGCAAAGATAAAGATTTGCAATGCTTTCTAGCATGCTTATTGATCCAGGTACTAACAATTTAAGCGCATAATAAGTTTAAGCAATGATAGACAACTCAAATGATTTGTTGGCTCTTTTTATAGACAGCAGCCAACGGTTACAGATGTAACCACACCCCCACGATCCAGTCATGCTAAAATTCAGGTCCATTCTTAACTGCACCCACACATATCGCATGTCACCCCAAACTGCCCAAAACCAACCTGCAACCGCAAGAACTGCCTACTTTAAATGGCCAGGATTGCGTTTCAGGTAGATCCTACGGCTGAGATTTATATTACCAGCGGTTACACTCACCGCTGGTAATATCATATATAATTATAAAATTATATACTTTAGTAAAGAGTTAAATATTTTTTAATCTCTGTTTTATGTCGTTTTTGTTATTCCAATGCTCTTGTTTTGATTTTTTGTTGTTTTAGTATTCATGTTTTAAAAAAATTGCAAAAATAGTCATTCTGTCCAGATCCCTATATACGTTTGTTACCACCAAGAACAAAGTTGTCATTTCTTTTAGTAAATTGTTTTTTTTAGTCTTGAATTTTTATAATACTTTTGTCATTTCAGTACTTACTATCGATCAACTTTCTTCTTCTTTAGCACGATCCTTTCTTCTTTGTCAACACCACTAAATTACTACTGATAAGTTAGGTACGATTATTATCTTTATTTGATTTTAAAACTTTCAAGAACAGTGGCACGCAATTGCCTTTTGTTGATGGTTGTATAATTTATAGTTAGGCTTTGTAGCAATTTGTTTGTGTGGTTTGTTTAGAGACTGGTTTCACGGCTTTTACACAGGTTTGTTTTGGTTTTGTTCTTGCATGGTTTTGCCATGCGTCCACTTATGTAGCTTCTTTTGCTTGGAACAGAGGGCAGTGGCTAGCGAACCTTTGCTCTGCCAGAAAGAAATGCTTTTTTTGGTGACTCACCAACCGATCCAGTAGTGATCGATGACAGAATGGTACGAAAAATCAAAGTTATGGTGACATCCGTCACTAATATGTAACACCCGTATTTTCTTTTTTTTTTAAGAAACAAAAGAATAAAAGAGAAAGAAAAAGGAAGAAATGAAAGTCAACCTAAAGTTGAGAGGTAAAAAATGTCAAAAGGACAAAGAGAATAAAAGTTGGTGAATAAAGGGGTATGGCCGCCCATTTTGGCCTGTCAAAACACTTTCATTCGGATTTTAGAGAGAGAGAGCAGAAGCTCTTGGACATTTGAAGAACAAGAAGAAAAATTCAGATTTAAGGTAAAGTTTAGTGGTTTTAAGTTGTTCTTGGCTAGCCTTAGCCTCGGTTATATGCTTATGTGCGTTTGTATGTGTTCGAATGTGTGTTTAGAAGATTTCTAGGTGCTAGAACCGTTGAAAGAAGTTCGGGTGAAGAGTGTAAACTTGAAGAACAGCTAAGGTGAGTTTCTAGATCCCCTTTTTACATGTTTTATATGATTTTGGGGCTGGAAAATACATGTATGTATGTTTTTGTAAGGTTGGGTATTATACCCGTATGTTCATGTGCATGTGTATGTGGGTCGGGTATGTTTTGGGCAAATTTATTGTATGATTATGTTAAGTTCATGCCTAGAATCGTATGTGAATATTTAGAACTAAGTGATATAATGTTTGGGACTGGAAACAACTTAAAAATATGTGAACAGGTTGCTAATACGCCTATACAAGGCTCATAAGCCTGAACAGTCCTCATACTCCCAGGGTCGTGACAGAAACTTAAGTGTTGGGGCTTATGCTCCCCAACAGTGCTCATGTGCCTGAGATTTAGAACTTAGAAAACTAAGTATAGGGTAATGAGCCTGAATAGTACTAATACGCCTGAATTTATGCCTTAGAAAACTTACAAGGTAATATGCCTGAATAGTACTCATACGCCTGAAGTTATGACTTAGAAACTAAGTATAGGGTAATATGCTTGAATAGTGCTCATACGCCTGAATTCTGACTTAGAAAAACTAAGTGTAGGGTAATGAGCCTAAATAGTGCTCTTACGCCTGGAATTATTTTCCAAGTGTAAGGTAATATGTCCCAACAGTGCTCATGCGCCTAAGCAGGGCTCATGCGCCTGCATAGTGTTCATGCGCCCAGAATTTTTATACTTAGAAATTTTTACAGGATTTTTCTGGGAATCTGGGTTTTAGGGTTTTGACCGAGGTTGACCAAGGGCTATTTAATGATGATGTCTTATGCATGCAATGATGATTAATGATTGACCCTTGTTATTATTACTGATATTATTATCAGTAGTTTATTATTATTAACAATATTATTATTATTATTTTAATATTGTTAAGTATGAAATGGCATGATGAAGAATGTTTAAAATTTAACGAAGAGTATAATCATTAATAAGTAAGATATTAATGATGAAGGAAAAGGAACGTAAATGAATAAGTAAAGGCTTGCAAGCAAATGTATGGAGGTGCACACCCCTGGCAGGTGTTAGCTCAATTGTGATGCGGGTTAGCTACCCCGAAGGATGCACACAGGGTCAATCCTTGAGATTGACAATGAGGTGAGCAACTTTGTGTTGCAACAGACTCGGTTAGCAGGCAAATCTTGAGATTTGCCACTGAGGTGAGCAACCATGTGTTGCAACAGACTTGGCTAACATACGATCGTGAGAGATCGATATGGAGGTGAGCGACCTTGTTTTCGCAACAGACTAGTATGAACGAATGTAAAGACTGAAAGAGTAATGGAAAGAGTATGAATTGAACGAATGATGAGGATAATAATAATAATTATTATCTGTATGTATACAGGATGTATGCTCACGAACAAAATATCATAATAAAGCACAAAACGGGATCCTCGTCATTCGACCTCAGTAATCGTGGCTGTGTGCCATGAAGAGGGTAAAGCCTGACGGGATGTAGATGATAAATGAATGATAATGAGTTACGATGAATGAACGAAGGCTAACGAATGCAATGAAAGATAATAAGGATATTATCTACATGTATGTATAATGTGTGGGCATGTACGAAAGTATAGTATGATTTGAAAAAGTAAAGTATTTTAATTATAAAATTAGAACTCACTCAGCAACGCTGACTTTTATGTATTTTCCAGTTGGCAGGTAAACGATGCTGAGGATGGCACACTGAGATGGCTACTCGGCGGGACAAGACTGACATCCATTCATGTTTTGACGATACTGTTGTTTTGTATTTCATTCAACTAAACTTTTTGTGACTCATGAACTACAATGTATTGCGGAACAACAATGTTTATAATGAAATGAAGGGCTTTTGTTAAATTATTCCGCTGCATTAAATTTATAATATGTAATGTTTTATGTAATTACTGCTGTGAATGACCAACTGTGAGCGTCCCGGGAACCGGGCCTTACAAGTTGGTATTAGAGCCATAGTTTAAGTGAAATGGGTAAATATTTTCAAAATAAACCTAAAATTAAACTGAAAATGGGACAGAAAGAGGGATGTCAGCCCGAGTAGCTACGTGCCATCAGGTATTTCTTTTCTTAAAGTCAACCAGAATTATGTGTGTGTGCTATATGGCTTAGGTGTTCTTAGTAGATTTAGATACTGATGTAGTCAGGATAGAAAATGCTTGGGGTGTGAAAAGTAAAGTAAGTGGCTAATCACAACTGGCCACTGTAATTAGGGACTTACTATATTTGACATAAACTGAGCTATTACCTTGAATGACTGTTTTAGTGTTTGAATCTTATAGTGCTTAGGAAATGACTGGGAAGAAACCTTCCAAAGCTTCTAGAGGTAGAGGTCGACCGCGGGTGACTAGGAGCAGTGCCAAAGCTGCTGAGACGACCCATGAGGACCCTGAGGTTCCTGACCGGACCGAAGGAAATGAGAATGCCAGTCTGAACGCCTCAGCTCGGGAGGCGATTACTGATGAGGTACACTAGGTCCTGCAGGCAGTTATGCCATCTGTAGTGATCGATGTTATTCGAGCTGTGAGGAATGAGGAGAGAAAGGAGAAGGAGGACAGGAGAGGGTCGACTGGAAAGGAAAGCAAGGGAGGAGAGGAACGACCGAATCATGAGATAGTAGTATCTGATGAGGAAGAGGATGATGTAGTAGGGGTGACGACCAAGGGATGCAGTTACGGGGCATTCCAGAGGTGCAAGACCCCGACTTTTGATGGATATGGCAATGCTGCCGCCGCCCACCGTTGGGTAGGGAGATGGAAGCAGTACTCGAGATCAACGAGTGCCGGGAGGATCAGAAGGTGAAGTTTGCCACCCACTCCTTTACTGACTCCGCACTATGCTGGTGGGACAACATCGTACAAGCTGAGAGTTCCAGGGCCATCGGGAAAATGCGATGGACAGAATTGAAGAAGCTGGTAATTGAGGAATTATGTCCTTATAGGGAACTCGATAAGGTCGAGAGGAAGTTCCTACAACTCGAGGCGGGAACCATGACCCACCAACAGTACACTACCAAGTTTAATGAGATGGCGAGGCTGGTGCCGGATCAGGTGACGCCGGTGTCTCGGAAGATCAACCGGTACATTCAGGGACTGCCAGCTAACATTCGCAGGCACCTGATCGCTGCCTGACCGAGCACCTTTAGGTCAGCAGTGGATTTGGCTGGAAGACTTTATGATGAGAGGGAAGTGATGGTGGTGGAGGCAAAGAAATCCGGTGGTGCTGACTGGAATTGGAATGGGAAGCGGTTCGGGCGTGGTGGTTTTACCCGAATAACAAGAAGATGAGGAAGGATGACCGTAGGGTGGGGTCATCAAGCTCGGGACCAAAAAGGTGTGACAGGTGTGGGAAGGAGCATGGAGGTGAATGTAGATGGGGGTTAAACGTCTGTTTCAAGTGTGGGAAATCGGTCATATGGCTAGAGACTGTAAGGCTACGAGGTGTTTCAACTGCGGGGAAAGTGGCCATATGAGTAAGGATTGCAGGAGGCCGAGGGCTGAGAGTTCCGAGGCAAAGAAGACGACCGGGACTGAAGGGCAAAAGGCGAGTGCCAGAGCTTTCACCATGACCAGGGAGGAGGGTAGGACGGACCCCGATGTCGTGTCAGGTACGTTTCTAGTAGATCAAACTCTTGCTTCTGTGTTATTTGATTCTGGTGCTAGTAGGAGTTTTATTTCTGCCAATTTCTGTGCTAAACTGCCTCTTAGTAGTAAATACATTGATGAGCCCTTCGACGTAGAGACTGCTATTGGTAAGTCCACTAGGGTTACAAATATGATAGAGGACTGTGCCATAGAGTTAGAAGGTCATAGGTTTGCTGCTAAGTTACATGTGATGCCCCTAGGTGGATTTGATGTAGTACTAGGGATGGATTGGTTAGCTACCCATGAAGCGAATATCGTATGTCGTAAGAAAATGATTAGACTGACGGCGCCTGACGGAAGTCCGGTGACAATATATGGCGATCGGGTTATAACGATTCCAAAAGTAATTTCGATGGCGGTGGCAGGAAAGTGCATGAGACGTGGATGTAGCGCTTATCTAGCCTACGTGAAGGATGTGGACACGTTAACACCATAATTGTCCGATGTGCCGGTTGTGTGTGACTTTCCCGATGTGTTTCCAGAGGACCTATGGGGTGTGCCACCGGATCGCGAAATCGAATTTCAAATTGACTTGATACCCGGTGCCCAACCTGTCGCTAAGGCACCGTATCGGTTAGCTCCGACTGAGATGAAGGAGTTAATGGAGCAACTGCAAGAATTGCTTGATAAGGGTTTCATCAGACTAAGTATCTCTCCTTGGGGTGCTCCGGTCTTATTTGTGAAGAAGGACGGTAGCATGAGAATGTGTATCGACTACCGTGAGTTGAATAAGTTGACGATAAAGAATCGGTATCCGTTACCAAGGATTGACGACTTGTTCGATCAGCTCCAGGGTGCCAGTTGGTTCTCGAGGATAGATCTTCGATTTGGCTACCATCAGCTGAAAGTGAAGGAGCAAGACATTCCTAAAACAGCTTTTCATACGCGTTATGGACTTTACGAGTTTCTTGTTATGTCCTTTGGTTTAACCACCGCGCCAGCTGCTTTTATGGATTTGATGAATCGAGTGTGTCGACCTATGTTAGATAAAACAGTGATTGTGTTCATCGATGATATCCTGATTTATTCAAGGAGCGAAGAAAAGCATGCCGGTCACATTCAGGAAGTGTTGGAAACTCTGAGAAGGGAGAAACTGTATGCTAAGTTCTCCAAGTGTGCTTTCTGGCTACGCGAGGTGCAATTTTTGGGTCACGTGGTAAATGCAGAGGGAATCAAGGTGGACCCAGCAAAGGTGGAGGCCGTGATGCAATGGAAGTCTCCTAAGACGCCATCCGAAATTCGTAGCTTCTTGGGATTGGCGGGCTACTACAGGAGATTTATTCAAGACTTCTCCAAGATAGCTTCACCTTTGACAAAATTGACCCGCAAGGACGTGAAATTCGTGTGGGGTCGAGAGCAAGAGACTGACTTTGAGGAGTTGAAGACGAGACTAACACAAGCTCCTGTCTTGACATTGCCCGAAGGAAATGACGACTTAGTGGTTTATTCGGATGCATCTTATTCTGGGATAGGTTGCGTGTTGATGCAACGTGGAAGGGTAATAGCTTATGCATCTCGATAACTGAAAACCCACGAAGTCAACTACCCCACACACGATCTAAAATTAGCCGCGGTGGTTTTTGCGTTGAAGATTTGGCGGCACTATCTATACGGGACGAAGTGCACCATCTTCACAGACCACAAAAGCTTGAAGTACTTCTTCGAGCAGAAAGATCTAAACATGTGGGGCAGAGGCGATGGTTGGAGCTTATAAAGGATTATGATTGCGAAATCCATTACCATCCGGGCAAGGCCAACGTGGTGGCAAATGCCCTTAGCCGAAAAGAAAGGCCCGAGCCGATCCAGGTGAAGGCTTATCAGCTGATTATGACCTCCGATGTGATGACACAGATTAAGGAGTTCCAAGACGAGGCTTTGAAAGAAGTTTGTCTTAACTCCGAAAGGATGAGAGGTCTAGTCACGGAATTGGGCGAGAACACTCTTGGTGTTAAGACCCGATTCGGGCGGATGTGGATTCCTCGATACGGGGATCTACGTGGGAAGATTATGGACGAAGCCCATAAGACTCGATACTCCATTCATCCCGGTGCTACCAAGATGTATCACGATATGAAGAAAGATTATTGGTGGCCGGGTATGAAACGCGATGTAGTAGAGTACGTGAGTAAGTGCCTTACTTGTCTCTAAGTGAAGGCGGAACACCAGAAACCGTACGGGAAGATCCAACCGTTGGATATACCCGAATGGAAGTGGGAGCATATCACCATGGACTTCATTACTAAGCTATCTCTCACATCGAGAGGATGCGATACTATTTGGGTGATTGTCGACCGACTAACAAAGAGTGCCCACTTCCTACCGATCCGCGAGACGTATTCATCCGAAAGATTAGCGGATTTGTTCATCAAGGAAATCGTAGCTCGTCATGGCGTGCCGGTGTCTATCGTGTCGGATCGTGACACCCGGTTTACATTTAAATTTTGGAGAAGATTCCATGATGCAATGGGAACGAGGCTACACATTAGTACAGCCTATCATCCTCAGACGGACGGTCAGTCTGAGAGGACGATAAAAACGCTTAAGGATATGCTTCGAGCATGCGTGATCGATTTTGGAGGAAGTTGGGATGATCACTTGCCATTAGCAGAATTCTCGTACAACAACAGTTATCATGCCAGTATTAGCATTCCACCTTACGAGATGCTCTACGGTAGGAGATGTAGGACGCCCGTGTGTTGGGGAGACATTGGGCAGAAAGAGTTAGGAGGTATTGAGGTGATCGAAGCTACGACTGAGAAGTTGGAAAAGATCAAAGCCTTCATGAAGGTGGCGAAAGATAGACAAAAGTCGTATGCTGACAAGAGGCGAAGACCAATAGAGTTCAAGGTTGGAGATCGAGTCATGTTGAAGGTCTCACCTTGGAAAGGGATTATTCGATTCAAAAACGAGGTAAGCTAAGCCCGAGATATATAGGACCTTTTGAATCATCGCACGAGTAGGAGAGGTAGCCTATCGACTTGAATTGCTAGATGAGTTAAGTGGAATTCATCCCGCATTCCATGTATCTCATCTGAGAAAGTGCTTAGCTGATGAAGACATGGTTGTACCACTGGAGGATATTGAGGTGGACGAACGGCTCAATTACGTGAAGCAACCAGTGGCAATCATCTATCGTAAAGAAAAGAAGTTAAGGAATAAAGTGGTTCCTCTTATGCGTGTACAGTGGAAGCACAGGAAGGGATCTGAGTCTACGTGGGAGACTGAAGAGGAGATGAGACAACATTACCCACATCTGTTCGAGGAATAACAGGTTTCGGAGACGAAACCTATATAAGGGGGGTGGACTTGTAACACCCGTATTTTCTTTTTTTTAAAGAAAAAAAAGAATAAAAGAGAAAGAAAAAGGAAGAAATGAAAGTCAACCTAAAGTTGAGGGGCAAAAAGTTCCAAAAGGACAAAGAGAATAAAAGTTGGTGAATAAAGGGGTATGGCCGCCCATTTTGGCCTGTCAAAACACTTTCATTCGGATTTTAGAGAGAGAGAGACCAGAAGCTCTCGGACATTTGAAGAACAAGAAGAAAAATTCGGATTTAAGGTAAAGTTTAGTGGTTTTAAGTTGTTCTTGGCTAGCCTTAGCCTCGGTTATATGCTTATGTGCGTTTGTATGTGTTCGAATGTGTGTTTAGAAGATTTCTAGGTGCTAGAATCGATGGAAGAAGTTCGGGTGAAGAGTGTAAACTTGAAGAACAGCTAAGGTGAGTTTCTAGATCCCCTTTTTACATGTTTTATACGATTTTGGGGCTGGAAAATACATGTATGTATGTTTTTGTAAGGTTGGGTATTATACCCGTATGTCCATGTGCATGTGTATGTGGGTCGGGTATGTTTTGGGCAAATGTATTGTATGATTAAGTTAAGTTCATGCCTAGAATTGTATGTAAATGTTTAGAACTAAGTGATATAATGTTTGGGACTGGAAACAACTTAAAAATATGTGAACAGGTTGCTAATACGCCTATACAAGGCTCATAAGCCCGAACAGTCCTCATACTCCCAGGGTCGTGACAGAAACTTAAGTGTTGGGGCTTATGCTCCCCAACAGTGCTCATGTGCCTGAGATTTAGAACTTAGAAAACTAAGTATAGGGTAATGAGCCTGAACAGTACTAATACGCCTGAATTTATGCCTTAGAAAACTTACAAGGTAATATGCCTGAATAGTACTCATACGCCTGAAGTTATGACTTAGAAACTAAGTATAGGGTAATATGCTTGAATAGTGCTCATACGCCTGAATTCTGACTTAGAAAAACTAAGTGTAGGGTAATGAGCCTAAATAGTGCTCTTACGCCTGGAATTATTTTCCAAGTGTAAGGTAATATGTCCCAACAGTGCTCATGCGCCTAAGCAGGGCTCATGCGCCTGCATAGTGTTCATGCGCCCAGAATTTTTATACTTAGAAATTTTTACAGGATTTTTCTGGGAATTTGGGTTTTAGGGTTTTGACCGAGGTTGACCAAGGGCTATTTAATGATGATGTCTTATGCATGCAATGATGATTAATGATTGACCCTTGTTATTATTACTGATATTATTATCAGTAGTGTATTATTATTAACAATATTATTATTATTATTTTAATATTGTTAAGTATGAAATGGCATGACGAAGAATGTTTAAAATTTAACGAAGAGTATAATCATTAATAAGTAAGATATTAATGATGAAGGAAAATAGAACGTAAATGAATAAGTAAAGGCTTGCAAGCAAATGTATGGAGGTGCACACCCCTGGCAGGTGTTAGTTCAACTGTGATGCGGGTTAGCTACCCCGAAGGATGCACACAGGGTCAATCCTTGAGATTGACAATGAGGTGAGCAACTTTGTGTTGCAACAGACTCGGTTAGCAGGCAAATCTTGAGATTTGCCACTGACGTGAGCAACCATGTGTTGCAACAGACTTGGCTAACATACGATCGTGAGAGATCGATATGGAGGTGAGCGACCTTGTTTTCGCAACAGACTCGTACGAACGAATGTAAAGACTGAAAGAGTAATGGAAAGAGTATGAATTGAACGAATGATGAGGATAATAATAATAATTATTATCTGTATGTATGCAGGATGTATGCTCACGAACAAATATCATAATAAAGCACAAAACGGGATCCTCGTCATTCGACCTCAGTAATCGTGGCTGTGTGCTATAAAGAGGGTAAAGCCTGACAGGATCTAGATGATAAATGAATGATAATGAGTTACGATGAATGAACGAAAGCTAACGAACGCAATGAAAGATAATAAGGATATTATCTACATGTATGTATAATGTGTGGCCATGTACGAAAGTATAGTATGATTTGAAAAAGTAAAGTATTTTAATTATAAAACTAGAACTCACTCAGCAACGCTGACTTTTATGTATTTTCCAGTTGGCAGGTAAACGATGTTGAGGATGGCACACTGAGATGGCTACTCGACGGGACAAGACTGACATCCATTCATTTTTGACGATACTGTTGTTTTGTAATTCATTCGACTAATCTTTTTGTGACTCATGAACTACAATGTATTGCTTAAAACAGTGTTTATAATGAAATGAAAGGCTTTTGTTAAATTATTCCGCTGTATTAAATTTATAATATGTAATGTTTTATGTAATTACTGATGTGAATGACCAACTGTGAGCGTCCCGGGAACCGGGCCTTACATAATAGGTCCGTCAACTAACGTGACACTCGTTCACTTTCATTGTGTAAATATCTTGTCGCGAAATTAATTCGTTCTAATTTCGAAATTCTTGTCTCATTCGTTTTGCACGTCGACCTTAATACTATAAAAATAATAAATAATAAAAAAAATGCTGCTAATAATACAATTAATTTTATTTAATACCTCTACTTCTTTAATTTTAATAATATTTATTATTATTATTAAAATTACTACTATCAATATTATAACCTTTAATATTATTAATATTATTATTAGAAATTATTATTAATAATATAATTATTATTATAATTAATAAGTTTAGGGTTTAAACTATAATTTAACTAAACTTGAGGGATTAGTTAATTCAAAGTTCAGGGACTAAGTTGCAATATTGAAATATATATATATATATATATATATATATATATATATATATATATATATATATATATAAAGGGAGGTTCCCCTAAAAATAATTTTTCCCTAAGTAGGCTAAGAAGTAATCTTAGCCTTCTAATTATCTAATTAAGGGCTAAGATCAAAGTGTAGAAAAAATAAGCAATCAAAGGTAATTTGGGTATTTTAATATATTACCCACAATTGTTGACTTTTTAAAATTTCCCCCTATTTTTTAAATGTTAATAACTTTTTCATACGATATTATTTTTTTAAATAAATTACACCATAAAATCAAGCATTTTTTTCTCTTTAATTTGAGTATAGTATTACTATAGTTTTTTACAAAAAAAATCAAATTATGTGAAATTGTACCACATTTTTAACGTTTTTGTGCTACATTTTATAAAACATCACAAAGCTGTGCTGTATTTCATAAAACAGCACAAAGCTATGGTGTATTTCATAAAACAGCACAAAGCTGTGCTGTATTTCATAAAACAGCACAAAGCTGTGCTGTATTTCATAAAACAGCACAAAAGCTGTGCTGTATTTCATAAAACAGCACAAAGATGTGCTGTATTTCATAAAACAGCACAAAGCTGTGCTGTATTTCATAAAACAGCACAAAGCTGTGCTTTATTTCATAAAACAGCACAAAGCTGTGCTGTATTTCATAAAACAGCACAAAGCTGTGGTGTATTTCATAAAACAGCACAAAGCTTTGCTGTATTTTATAAAACAGCACAAAGCTGTGCTGTATTTCATAAAACAGCACAAAGCTGTGCTGTATTTTATAAAACAGCTGTTGGATCATGATAAGGCTGGTGCAACCAAAATCACTTCATAGTCAATTTTTGGTACTACATTCAAAGGCTTCCGAAGCTGAAAAGAAGATCTTCCGAAAGTCTGAAGAACAGCTGAAGATATCTACTGAAGGCAAAAGCTGAAGTCAACTGCTGAAGACAACAGCTGAAGCCAACAGCTGAAGATATCTACTGAAGGCAAAAGCTGAAGTCAACTGCTGAAGACAACAGCTGAAGCCAACAGCTGAAGACTATCTTCCGAAGACAAAGTCTGAAAGCTTTCGAAGACAAAGTCTGATGAAAGAGCTGAAGACAAAGTCTGAGCTTCCAAAGACAAAGTCTGATGAAAGAGCTGAAGACAAAGTCTGAGCTTCCGAAGACAAAGTCTGATGAAAGAGCTGAAGACAAAGTCTGAGCTTCCGAAGACAAAGTCTGCTTCCGAAGACAAAGAAGACTCCAAGCCTCGGAAGAAGCAGTCTTCCGAAGTATAAGTGCCTTCGGAAGAAGTTATTCTTCCGAAGTACTTTATCCTTCGGAAGACATTGCTATGTCCAGCAGATAAAAGTATGGTCCCTGACAGTCCGCTGCAGACCTCTGATACAGCATGGCATCTTCCTAAAGAGCCATGTTGTTGACCATACTTTATTCTACTGTTCACCTTTTTATGATAGTACATGTTACCAACTTTAGTTGGTGAAAAAGGTAAGTCAGGGACATGTCCTGACTACCAACTCTCAGGCAAAATGTCTAAAAGATCTCACCTAGAGTCTTGTAGTATAGATGTAAGGTTAGAGGTGTCCAGCTGGTATCAAAGTATATCCGGCTGTAGGTAGTATTATATATATCTTCTCCCTGTAACTCTTTAGGTAAGCGATTTGAGTCCAAGTGTCTTGTAATCCTTTGAGTTGAGAAGCAATATATAAAAGTACCTTGAAAATTTACTTGTTGTGTTAAATTTTCTTACTGCTTGTTACTTGATATATTGTGATCAACTCTTCATAAGACTGCTTGCTGAGTGTTGATTCACAGTGAGTTGAGAGGAAAACCACCCAAATCCGATCCTGCAATTGATATCAGAGCACCAGGCTCTTGATTGTGAGATCTTACCATCCTAATCAACCTGTTTTTCACTCCTCACCACAATCCACTCACTCAAATGGCTGCTCTATCCAAGGCTGATATGGAAACCGGTACCTTGACCAAGTCCCCCATGATCACCCCTGAAGATTTTGACACATGGTGTATCAGGATGGAAGGCTTCATCAAGTGTCAAGATTCAAGGATGTGGGACTCCATTGTCAATGGTCCTTTCATACCAAGCACTACATCTGCCACTGGTAATCGGGTCATCCCAAAAGATGTTGATGATTACTCAGAGGAAGATAGGAAGAGAATAGAGCTAGATCAAAGGGCTATGACTTGTCTCCAAACTGCTCTCCCCAACTCCGTCTACAGACGCTTCAAGAAGTGCAAGACTGCTAAAGATTTATGGGAAGCTTTGAAGCTGATGTGTGAGGGATCCAAGGAAACTCAAGAGAACAAGAAAGATATCTTGAAGCAGCAGTTTGAGAGCTTTACTTTCAAGGCTGGTGAGACCTTGACTCAACAATACTTCAGGTATGTTGAGCTAGTAGATACTCTGGCGGATGTTGGAGTAACTCTTGAGAACAGAGACATAGTTAGGAAGTTTATGTCTTCTCTTCCTAAACTATGGACTCACTACTGTGTTGTCATCAAGAGAACTTCGGACCTTAAGACTCTTTCTCTCACAGAGTTGTATGGTATCCTAAGTGCATTTCAGATGGAGATGAACATGCAGAACTCCTCTGACCACTCCAATAACCAACTGAGTTCAGCCCTTCATGTGGTTGAAAGGGAAAGCATGGAACCACAGCATCAGTTGTTATGCTACCCTGACAACTCACATACTGGACCCTTCATCACTCTACCTGAGACTCCAAAGTCTCAAAAGGTTCAACACAACTCCTTTCAGGATAGTTGTGCCTTTGTCTCTGGAAGTGGACACTCTGGTGATTTTCAATACTGCTTTGATGATCTTGAGTGCTTCAGTCCAGATGATGTGGAGTATATGGACATTGTCCAGCAGATAGCTCTTTTAACTTATAGAGCGAAGAAGTTCTTCAAGAGAACTGGAAGGCAATTCCCTCAAAACCCAGTCAACAGCAAGTTTGGGTTTGATAAGAGCAAAGCAAGGTGTTACAACTGCAACCAACTTGGTCACTTTGCTAGGGAATGCAAGGCTCCCAAGAACAACCCGGGAACCCCACAGGCCTCCACACATCCCACTTCTCCCAAGCATGAAGAAAAGTCAACTGAAACAGCTGCTGTTGCTCAGGTTGTTGACTGGAGCTTCATGGTACAGGATGTGACTCCCGCTCAAGCACTCATGGCCGGAACAGATGATGATCAGGTATATGAACATCTTTGTACTGCTGCCTGTATTGCTAAAGTTAAATTGTATAAGGATTACATTTCGGAAATCAGATATGAGGTTGAGTCTTTAAATGTGCTAAAATCTGACTTTAAAAGAGCTGAATCTGACTATCAAAGGAAAATTGATGAGTTAGAGAAAACTGTATCTCTTTTAAAACATGAAAAGACTAACTATAAGACTCAAATCAAAGATCTGATCTCCAAACTTTCTGAAGTTCAAGCCCAGTTGGTCACAGCTGAGGCTCAGGCCAGGAAGCAAGCTATTGCTGAGCAAAGCTTCCAAACTATTCTTGCATCAACCTCTCATTCCAAAATGTTTTATCAAAACAAAGAAGGGTTGGGAACCAGTGAAATAGCTCCACCACACTCTTATGAGTCTATTAGACTACCTAGATGTGGTACTGAAGAGCAAGAGGTTCCAACTGCTGACCCTTCTCCATTGGAACTAGAGGATGAAGTGAAAATAGTGGCCTCCACAGGGGAGAAACAGGAGGATACACCCATCTCCACCTGTGACGATCAAATCCTGACCACCAAGGCAAGAAGAAGCAGAGCTAAAGCTGCTAGAAAGACTGCCAAGAAGGTTGCAGAGTCCAAGCTTAAGTTTGACCCTAAGCAAAAGGGTGTCTTCATTTCTGCCGGATTTCAAGTGGTAGGTACTCCTGATTCAGGAAAGGAGTGTAGTACCAGCACTCCTGTCCTACTGAAGGATCAGAAGTTGAAAGGGAAAGTTGCTGATGACGAGAAGAAACCCAAGAAACAGCAACATGCAAGTTCCCAGAAGACTAACATTGCATGCATAATGTGTGGTCTGCACAACCACATGGCTAAAGATTGTTACTACAATCCAGCAAGCACACATTATGCAAATAATGTTAGACAAGAAGGAGTCAGAGAAGGTTTCTCAGTTGGACCACTTCAAAAGGTCCAAATGATGAAAAAGGGAAAGTTGGTCTCGGAAGCCAAGTTGCTTTCGGAAGAAACCGCTTTTTCCGAAGGGAAAATGACTTCGGAAGCCAAACCTTCTAAGGTTCGGAAGAACAAGAAGGCTCCCTTGAAACCATCTCAGAAGAAGACTACTTCGGAAGAAAAGGTGGTGAAGGCTTCTTCCGAAAAGAGAGAAGCTTCGGAAGAAGACCATGCTGCAAAAGCTTCAACAAGCTCATCCTCAAAGATCAACCAAAGGATGGATTGGAAGATCAAAGAAGATGCTGCAGCCCAAACCTCCTCTTCAACAATGACCTCTATTGAACCCCATTGCATATCTTTTGGTTCAATTATGTCACTATCTTTGGAAGAGCCCAAGACCTGCAAGGCTTGGGCTTCCAAACAAAACTAACCATCTCATCTTATGTGCAGGGACATCCATTTGACAAGAACAACAACATCTGGATTGTAGATAGTGGATGCTCCAGGCACATGACAGGGAACAGATCTCTCCTTCAACAATTCCAGAACTTTGATGGAGGGCCTGTCCAATTTGGAGGTGAGGCCGGAGGATATATTTCTGGCAGAGGAAGTATATCCAATGGCAAAATAAACATTGACAAAGTTCACTTTGTCAAACAGCTTGAACACAATCTGTTAAGTGTTTCTCAATTCTGTGACCAGAAGCATCAGATGCTTTTCACAGAACATGAGTGCATTATCCTCAGACCAGGGATGACAATTCCTCCGGAATTGGTTCTTCTCAAATCTCCCAAGAAAGGGGATATGTACAAGCTAGATATGAACAATGCTTCTCCTATGGGTGAAGTATCATGCTTTCTTTCCAAAGCTGATAGTGATGAGTCAACACTATGGCATAAACACATGTGTCATGTGAATTTTAAAACAATGAATAAATTGGCTAAAAATAACTTGGTACATGGTTTGCCTAAAAAGGAATTTTTCTGCAAAGATAACTGTGTTGCATGCCTGAAAGGGAAACAACATAGATCATCTCATAAATCCAAATGTGTTAACTCTATCACTACTCCATTACACTTATTGCACATGGATCTCTTTGGACCCACAAGTATAATGAGCATTGGAAGGAAATCATACTGCCTTGTGATAGTTGATGATTTTACAAGATTTACATGGGTATTCTTTTTAAGAAGTAAAGATGAAACAGCTGAAACTTTAAAATCTTTTATTCTTAAAATAGAAAATCAAATTGATCACAAGGTTAAGATCATTAGAAGTGATCAAGGGACTGAGTTTAAGAACTTCGTTCTTGACTCATTCTGTGACTCAAAAGGGATTGCCAGACAATATAGTGCTCCCAGAACTCCTCAACAAAAACGGTGTTGCTGAGAGGAGGAACAGGACACTTATTGAGGCTGCTCGGACCATGTTAGCTGATTCAAAGCTGCCTCTAACATTCTGGGCAGAGGCAGTCAGCACTGCATGTTATGTGCAGAACAGGGTTCTTGTAGTGAAGCCCCATGGAAAAACCCCTTATGAGTTATGGAACAAGAGGCCACCGTTCATTGGCTTTCTAAGGTCCTTTGGCTGCAGGTGTACCATACTAACACAAAGGACAACTTGGCAAAGTTTGCTGAGAAGTCGGATGATGCTATCTTTATTGGATACTCTTCTAGCTCCAAAGCTTATAGAGTATACAATATCAAGAATCAACAATTTGAGGAGTCATCCAACATAGTTGTTAATGAGCACACTCCTTGTGTTAGGGGGAATGGACCTGAGTATATCTTTGATTTAGAATTGTTTCCAAACTATTCTAAACCATCTTGTGAGAATGTTTCAGCTGGAACAGGTGCTCAAAGTGATGCTGATGCGATGCAGGTCAACTATATGAGCTTCCCAGACCTATTCCAAATTCTCCAAGAGCTGAAGGGCAACAAGCTTCAACTATTCACAGATCTGACAGTGTAACTATCTCCAGAAATAGTGAAGCTTCAACAAGTGAATCACTTGATCAACCTCAAAGTTCCTCAGGTGATCCACTACAACACCAGGTGAGGGAAGTGGTATTCTGAAGGAACAGGCAACTGTTAATACTACTTCACAACCAACCATTGATGATGTTTCTCAATCATTCAATCAGTCCTCATTGAATGACTCTGGAACAGCAGTTGGAATGAGTGATCAGTTCCTGATCAGAATATGTCTAACCTAGACTTATCTCTGCAACTGGAAGTGATTCCTCGTCTTAGGATTCACAACACTTATCCAACTGAGAACATCATAGGGAATGTCTCTGAGGGTGTGAGAACAAGAGGACAAACTCATCATGGGAATGTCTGCTTGTACTCATGCTTCCTGTCTCAGATGGAACCAAAGAAGGTAGAAGATGCCTTAAAGGATAGTAGTTGGGTTGAATCGATGCAGGAGGAGCTGCTTCAATTCAGAAGACAAAAGGTCTGGAATTTATGCCCACTACCATCTGGTCAAGTACCCATAGGCACAAAATGGGTATTCAGGAACAAGAAAGATGATAGAGGCTTGATTATCAAGAACAAGGCAAGACTAGTAGTTCAAGGGTACACCCAGGAGGAAGGAATTGATTATACTGATGTCTTTGCACCTGTTGCAAGACTTGAGGCAGTTAGGATCTTCCTTGCTTATGCTGCATCCAAGAACTTCACAGTCTACCAACTTGATGTCAAGTGTGCTTTTCTATATGGGGATATAGATAGGGAAATCTATGTATGTCAACCTCCAGGATTTGAAGACCCACAGCACCCCAACTACGTGTGCAAACTGGATAAAGCTCTATATGGGCTGCATCAAGCACCTAGGCTGTGGTATGAGACCTTGTCTCAGTTTCTCTTGAAGAATGGATACACTAGAGGTACCATTGACAAGACTCTTTTCATCAGAAAGAGTGGAGAAGACATTTTGCTAGTACAAGTCTATGTTGATGACATCATATTTGGTTCTTCAAACGACCAAATGTGCAAGGACTTTGAAAGCATTATGAAGCAGAAGTTTGAGATGAGTTCCATGGGAAAAATGGACTTTTCCTTGGAATCCAGGTGAAACAGATGAAGGAAGGGTTCTTCATAAGTCAATCTAAGTATGTCTCAGACATCTTAGAAAGATTTGAAATGAAGGACTGTAAACCAGCCAAGACACCCATACCCAGAAACCATAATCTTTGCCCTGACCTTGAGGGGGAGGATAATGATCAACATCAGTATAGAGCAATTATTGGTTTCTCTGATGTATCTCACTGCAAGTAGACCAGATATCATGTTTGCCACATGCATTGTGCAAGATATCAGGCTGCTCCAAATGTGTCTCACCTAGCTGCTGCAAAGAGAATCCTCAGATACCTCAAAGGAGCACCTAAACTAGGTCTCTGGTATCCAAGAAATAGTGATTTCAATCTCTATGGATACTCTGACAGTAACTATGGTGGCTGCAACATTGACAAGAAATCAACATCAGGAGGATGTCAATTTCTTGGTGGAAGGATTATCTCATGGCAATGCAAGAAACAATCCTGTGTCTTACATCAACTGCTGAAGCTGAATACATTGCTGCTGCTAGCTGCTGTGCTCAACTGCTATGGATTCAAAATCAGATGTTAGACTATGGGTTCAACTTCATGACTACTCCTATCCATATTGACAATAACAGTGCTATCTCCATTACTGAGAATCCGGTGAAGCACTCCAAGACAAACACATTGATATCAGGTATCATTTCATTAGAGATATTCATGAGAACAGCTGATAAAGTTAATCAAAGTTGACTCAAATGAACAATATGCTGATTTGTTCACAAAGGCATTTGATGAACAAAGATTTAAGTATCTCATATCAGCAATTGGGATGATAAAATTGAATAACTACCTCTTTTGAAGACCTTTTAAAATGAGTAATGTCTTGTGTCAATACAATTTAAGCCCTGTTACAAAAGATCTTTAAATTATTCCAAGTGTAAATTCCTTCCGAAGAGGAATTAACTCTCGGAAGATATTCTGGATATCTTCCGAAGCCAAATTCCTCAATGTAAATTTCTTCTCGGAAGAGTTTTGGTCTCGGAAGAAGCGATTGATTTATATCAGATCTACTTCGAAGCTTATACAACTCTCCATTCGAAAAAGACAACTTTACCTTCGGAAGCAATGCCTGGCTTCAGAAGATAAAGTGCTTCAAAGGACAATTTTACCTTCGGAAGCATATCAAGCTTCGGAAGATAAATTGCCTTCGGAAGAAAATTACCTTCGGAAATGTTTTACCCTCGGAAGTAAAGGTTTTATATGTAACGGATATCTTTGGGCCCCACTCTGTAAAAAGTAAAGATTTGTTGATAATGTCAGATTATTTAAAAATTATCCTTGCCGCCAACATCATTTCTCCGCCGTAAACCACCATACACCCACAGTAACTCCAAAACAGTTACCCTATTACCACACTACCACTATTCACCCCTTTTTAAATAATCTTGACTCATCAATTCATCTTCTTTTATCACTTTACAGCCCTAACTGTTCCCTTCACTGTCAAAACCTCAATTCACCCAAAATTTCAAGCTTACCTTTTCTCCAATGGCGCTAAACCCTCAGCACAACCAAGTCGCATTACTTGACTCGTCAAGGGATGCCGACTTCTCCCAAATCATCACCTTTCTCACCGAATCCACCTATCTCACTGCACTAATAGTTAACCCCACCGTATACTCCAACCATATGTCAGACTTTTGGAGCAACGGTGAAACTGCAGTACTGAATGGGGTTCGAGTCCTGAGAACCCGAGTTTGTGGCCAAGAGTTGGTCATCAATGAACAGCTCATCAGAGAGCATCTCGAGCTTCACGATGATGGGGCTCCTACTGAGTTCCCCAAGGAAGACTTGGAAGGCACTATATCTCATGGGATATGGAGGCGATGTTAGCAGGTCTACAGTATACAAGTTCAACTTCTCTTACCATTGGAAGTTCCTGCTGCACATTGTTCTACATTGCCTCTCCAACAAATCAGGGGGTTGGGATCAAATCCCATATGAACTAGGATGCCTAGTTCAGGGGTTGGTAAGAGGCCTCAGATTCAACTACTCACGATTTGTGTTGAACAACCTAATCGCCAATCTGAGCAGGGATACATTCTTCATGTATCCCGATTTCTTCAACACATAATCAACTGTGAGATGGAACCAAGCAAGCTTGTCTGCGCAGCTGCTCTTTCTGTTCCACACATGAGGCCTACCATCTTCAAGACACTGAAGAAGATGTACACCAACTTCACTGGACGGTACACTCCATTACCTCCAGAGATGACTGAGCGCATAGCTCCTGGTGACATCCCTGTTACCCCCAGGTGATGAACCCACACCAGCAACATCCACCACAATACCAAAACCTTCTTTACCCATCAAAGCTACATATCAGAGACGCCCGAAACGAACCCTTGTTCAATCTACTCTGATTGAACAAGCTCCTTCTGTTCACACCCAAAGGACTAGAGTGGAATCATGGGCTCCCACTCAGTCCGAGGTCACACCATCCTTCACATTTGACCTCAATGTGGGTTTTGAGCCTCCTCAGTCTCAAACCCCTGAGCCCGAACCCCAAGCCTTAAGCCCACAGGGTGAGTCTCTACACTCCCCTGTGCAGCCTTCTAGGGACAGCCCCACCAAAGGCTCAATGCCTGTAGACATTGATCTAAGTCCCGGGTCAGTAGGACTAACCACCCTCTCTTTCACTGACCTTTTACTCCGAACTGATGAAGAGATTACATCTCTCCATGGCCATGAAGTTGATCTACAACACCCACTGAAAGATCAACAGAGCCAAGAGGGATCACTTATCTCTAGCCCCATCAGAAGCCAGCTACTGAGGTGAGTCCCACTGATGTGGAGGGGACTCATGTAGACTCAGCTGCCACTACTCAGAGTCTCTCATTGAGCTCTCAGGACAGTGGTAACATATTAGGACTGAGTCTACGGCAACTTTGCCCATTGACATCTCTGAAAGAGATGACTCTGAGCAAAGGAAACCAGGGTGCCAAGAAACCACATCTGGTGGTGAGAGTGAGCATACTAGGTATGTTATCTCATCTCCCCATGATTCTTCTTATGAAGATGAGGGAAGTATGCAACTAACACTTCAGTACTTGCTTTCTAAGGTCTCAACCTGGAATCACAAGTGAGGATCTTAGAATCAAGGACTGTCCACTCAGCAACTTGAGATTAACTCTCTCAAGGCTAAACTAGTGAGAAACAGACGGAGAGGTCTGTTAGGCATGTACCAATTCAGGTCTCAATGACTTCTTCCTCTAGCTCATCTAGCTCTCAAGATGATGCTACCAAAAAGGGGGAGAAAGTTCAGAGACAAACACACAGGAACCACAGACCCAACTCATTTCTTCCCAAATCATTACACTACCTGAGTCATCTCAATCCTTTCTGGAGATTGACTCAAGGATGCTTCAAGATCTCTACAGACTTTTCACAAAGTTTGTATTGAGATCATCCCTAGAACAGCCCAGCCCCGACACCACACTAGCATACTTGGGGCTGAGGAGCTTCAAAGACTGACTGCACCTTCTACCACTGTGGAGGAAGTTGGTCAACCTAAGGTCTTCATGGAACCTGAGATTAGTTTCGAAGGGGAAATGGGACTGATGGCCCAGCAACTGAAACAGTTGGGACAGAATCTGCAGCAGTCTCATCTTCTGAAGCTCTAGCTGAAGCTTCCGAAGCTTACATGGAAGCCTCGGAAGAACAAGACAAGTCTTCCGAGGCCGAAATAGAAGCTGCGGAAGGCTTATTTCAGATGTCCGAGGAACTGACCATCACAGATGTCATTGCTGAAATTGCATCTGAGGTGAGCAGGGAGGACATTTCTGACATTCCTCCAACCCAAGCACCAGCTGAACTTCTCTCTCAATCACAACCTCCATCCAAGAACCACCACAGTCAAGCACCATCAAAGACAAAGGCAAAAGAAAATTGACTGCGGAAGAGCTTCAGGAGGAGGAGAAGATTGAGAAGGCCAAAAGAAAGGTAGGTTTCCTACTGAGAAGCTGCTAGCTGCTAGTTCTAAGGCAACTGTAGCCAATCAGGAAGAAATCAACCAGAAGAGAAGAACAGCACTCATTGACCAGCTCATCAATCTAGGAGCTGCCAATGAGGAGATACTCCTGCTACCATTAGAGGAGTTGGTGACTTTGGAGAGGTCAACCAGGCTACAACAAGAAAGGGAAGCCAGGTTGGCCTTGGAGAAGAAAGAACAAGAGCAAAGGGAGGCAGCCCTGAAGCTGAGAGAGGCTAGGATCAAGTTCCTACTCTCAAGAGCTTCAGTCTTTCTGAACTGTCTCCACATGATGATGACATGATCCTGCTGCTCCATAACAAAGAGCAGGATCAAATGGAGAAGGAAAGGAAGAAGGCTGCTAGGGAGAAGTTGATGGGAAAAAAGGAAGAGGGAGGAAGAGAAGGAGGTCACTGCTGCACAAGAAGCAACTGACAAAGCCTGGATGAAGGACTACCTTCGGGCTCATGGCTTCTTTGGTAGGCAGGTGGGACCTATGTCCGAAAGGACACTCCAGCGGATAGTCAGTGAAATTAAAGCTGACATCCGTTTGGGGAAAAGGAAGGAGATGTATAGGAGGATGAAAGGAATGGTCTTCACCCCAGCCACTCAACCTCAACCACAAACCACAACCCACACCAGAACCAACTCCTTTTCCCATCAAAGCCGAACCCACTGATGAAACCTTCACCCCTCAACCCACAACTCTTCCCAAACCTACCACATCACCTCAACCACCCAAACTACCCATCCTAAAACCCAAGACTCAACCCAAAACCACTAAACCTAAGCCTACCAAAACAACAACCAAGACCATCCCCTCAGCCTCCTCAACCATCTCTCCTTTGAGGAAATAAAGGAGTTCAAGATGAGGCTCATCAACTGCACTACCTTGAGCAGCATCTCCTGTGAGGGAGAGGTTATCAACATCACCTATGTTGATAACTCTTCAAGCTCCCTCACCCTAGGCTAATTTCTTGAATTGCCTAGAGACACCTGGGCCAGGCTGCAAGACTTCTTGGTCTCACCTCCGATACCCTCATGCTGAGGAGAAGAGGCTAAGAAGAAGACTGGTGACTCTGCTGGATACCAGGAAAGAGGACAGGATTTCTGGTCAATCTCCTGACCTAGAAGTGCAATAATCCAGTGGAGGTTCGATGAACCTTCTCACAACTTTGTTGTGGAAAGGGAGAATGGTGAAACCAACAGGCTAATGCCACTTCTCTATTGCATCTCAGCAGATTCGACCTTGCTGAGCTTGCAGAGAAGCCATTCTCCAATCCCTCCAACTCTGAACTGCTGCACATATCAAAACCATATCAGTGGTCTCCACTTGGCTGAACGAAGTAGAAGAGCCAAGATTGAAGAAGAGTTGAAGCTGAAAAGAGTGGAAGACAAGGAAGACCAACCACCAAAGGCACAGCCTTTCTCCAGATGGTGGAAGGTCCTGAATTGGAACCAATAGTCGATGGGAATATGATCAACTAACTCTTTTCAGAGGGCCACAACAGAGGGTACACATAATCCAAGGTGACAGAGTGGAGGTTCTGTCCACCAAGGATCGTACAAGATTCTCACCACAGCAGGAAAGAATGAAGACAACCGATAAACACCCTGCTTTCCTTGGTGCTGAGAGCTTTGAGAAGAAGAGAAAAGTGAAGTTTTGGTAGCATCAGCCTAGGGGGAGTTTGTTGGATTATGATAAGGCTGGTGCAACCAAATCACTTCATAGTCAATTTTGGTACTACATTCAAAGCTTCCGAAGCTGAAAAGAAGATCTTCCGAAGTCTGAAGAACAGCTGAGATATCTACTGAAGGCAAAAGCTGAAGTCAACTACTGAAGACAACAGTTGAAGCCAACAGCTGAAGATATCTACTGAAGGCAAAAGCTGAAGTCAACTGCTGAGACAACAGCTGAAACCAACAGCTGAAAGACTATCTTCCGAAGACAAAGTCTAAAGCTTCCGAAGACAAAGTCTGATGAAAGAGCTGACGACAAAGTCTGAGCTTCCGAAGACAAAGTCTGAATGAAAGAGCTGAAGACAAAGTCTGAGCTTCCGAAGACAAAGTCTGATGAAAGAGCTGAAGACAAAGTTTGAGCTTCCGAAGACAAGTCTGCTTCCGAAGAAAAGACAAGACTCCAAGCCTCGGAAGAAGCAGTCTTCGAAGTATAAGTGCCTTCGAAGAAGTTATTCTTCGATACTTTATCCTTCGGAAGACATTGCTATGTCCAGCAGATAAAAGTATGGTCCCTGACAGTCCGCTGCAGACCTCTGATACAGCATGGCATCTTCCTAAAGAGCCATGTTGTTGACCATACTTTATTCTACTGCTCACCTTTTTATGATAGTACATGTTACCAACTTTAGTTGGTGACAAAAGGTAAGTCAGGGACATGTCCTGACTACCAACTCTCAGGCAAAATGTCTGAAGATCTCACCTAGAGTCTTGTAGTATAGATGTAAGGTAGAGGTGTCCAGCTGGTATCAAAGTATATCCGGCTGTAGGTAGTATTTATATATTTCTCCCTGTAACTCTTTAGATAAGCGATTTGAGTCCAAGTGTCTTGTAATCCTTTGAGTTGAGAAGCAATATAAAAGTACCTTGAAAATTTACTTGCTGTGTTAAATTTTCTTATGCTGCTTGTTACTTGATATATTGTGATCAACTCTTCATAAGACTGCTTGCTGAGTGTTGATTCACAGTGAGTTGAGAGGAAAACCACCCAAATCCGATCCTGCAATTGGTATCAGAGCACTAGGCTCTTGATTATGAGATCTTACCATCCTAATCACCCTGTTTCACTCCTCACCACAATCCACTCACTCAAATGGTGCTCTATCCAAGGCTGATATGGAAACCGGTACCTTGACCAAGTCCCCCATGATCACCCCTGAAGATTTTGACACATGGTGTATCAGGATGGAAGGCTTCATCAAGTGTCAAGATTCAAGGATGTGGGACTCCATTGTCAATGGTCCTTTCATACCAAGCACTACATCTGCCACTGGTAATCGGATCATCCCAAAAGATGTTGATTACTCAGAGGAAGATAGGAAGAGAATAGAGCTAGATCAAAGGGATATGACTTGTCTCCAACTGCTCTCCTAACTCGCGTCTACAGACGCTTCAAGAAGTGCAAGACTGCTAAAGATTTTATGGAAGCTTTGAAGCTGATGTATGAGGGATCCAAGGAAACTCAAGAGAACAAGAAAGATCTCTTGAAGCAGCAGTTTGAGAACTTTACTTTCAAGGCTGGTGAGACCTGACTTAACATACTTTCAGGTATGTTGAGCTAGTAGATACTCTGGCGGATTTGGAGTAACTCTTGAGAACAGAGACATAGTTAGGAAGTTTATGTCTTCTCTTCCTAAACTATGGACTCACTACTGTGTTGTCATCAAGAGAACTTCGGACCTAAGACTCTTTCTCTCACGAGGTTTAGTGGTATCCTAAGTGCATTTCAGATGGAGATGAACATGCAGAACTCCTCTTACCACTCCAATAACCAACTGAGTTCGCCCTTCATGTGTTAAAAGGGAAAGCATGGAACCACACATCAGTTGTTATGCTACCCTGACAACACATACTGGACCCTTCAATCACTCTACCTGAGACTCCAAAGTCTCAAAAGGTTCAACACAACTCCTTTCAGGATAGTTGTGCCTTTGTCTCTGGAAGTGGACACTCTGGTGATTTTCAATACTGCTTTGATGATCTTGAGTGCTTCAGTCCAGATGATGTGGAGTATATGGACATTGTCCAGCAGATAGCTCTTTAACTTACAGAGCGAAGAAGTTCTTCAAGAGAACTGGAAGGCAATTCCTCAAAACCCAGTCAACAGCATTTGGGTTTGATAAGAGCAAAGCAAGGTGTTACAACTGCAACCAACTTGGCACTTTGCTAGGGAATGCAAGGCTCCCAAGAACAACCCGGGAACCCCACAGGCCTCCACACATCCCACTGCTCCCAAGCATGAAGAAAACAACTGAAACAGCTGCTGTTGCTCAGGAAGTTGACTGAGCTTCATGGTACAGGATGTGACTACCCCGCTCAAGCACTCATGGCCGGAACAGATGATGATCAGGTATATGAACATCTTGTACGCTGCCTGTATATTGCTAAGTTAAATTGTATAAGGATTACAATTCGGAAATCAGATATGAGGTTGAGTCTTTAAATGTGCTAAAATTGACTTTAAAAGAGCTGAATCTGACTATCAAGGAAAATTTATGAGTTAGAGAAAACTGTATCTCTTTTAAAACATGAAAAGACTAACTAAAGACTCAAATCAAAGATCTGATCTCCAAACTTTCTGAAGTTTCAAGCCCAGTTGGTCACAGCTGAGGCTCAGGCCAGGAAGCAGCTATTGCTGCTGAGCAAAGCTTCCAAACTATTCTGCATCAACCTCTCTCATTCCAAATGTTTTATCAAACAAAGAAGGGTTGGGAACCAGTGAAATAGCTCCACCACACTCTTATGAGTCTATTAGACTACCTAGATGTGGTACTGAAGAGCAAGAGGTTCCAACTGCTGACCCTTCTCCATTGGAACTAGAGGATGAAGTGAAAATAGTGGCCTCCACGGGGAGAAACAGGAGGATACACTCATCTCCACCTGTGACGATCAAATCAGACAACCCCATGTGGAATCACAGTTCGATTTCAAGTCGTACATGGTGGAGAAAGCGAATTTGGTGAATCAAGCGCTGGACGCAGAGCGGTTCCGTTGAAAGACCCGATAAAGATCCACGATCGATGCGGTATTCGCTTCTCGCCGAGGAAAACGTGTCCGCCGGTGGTTGTGCATCTCCAATCGACACCCTCAATCGAGATCCACAAACACTAAATAATCTTCGGTCAACCCTTTGACTATCAACATCACCAATCGTGAGAATTGAGAGAGAGAGATTTGAGAGTTTGTATTTGGGGCAGAGGAATTTGAAAGAAGAAAGCAATTGGAATTTGCGTGGTGGGGAAGCTGTGTTTGGTTGTGCTGCATTTTGATAAAGTACAAAAGGGATTATGAGGGGTGTTTTAGGACCATAATGCCCTTTAACCCTAATTTGAAGAGTGCCACATGTAATCTTCTTATTCCTTCTTAGGCAACTTAGGCAACTAATTATTCTTAGTTGAACCTCTACCTATATATATATATATTATATATATATATATATATATATATATATATATTCATAAGCATGGAGTGTCGGCCGATTTCCCCTAATTCGCAGCCCCCCCTTCGAACCTACTTCCGTTACTTAATTTCTTCACCGTGAACCACCGTAATCCGCCGTTTGACGCCGTCGTCCCTCCGTCGTCTCGTTTCGAAGGTAACCGGTTGTCGTGGTTTTCGTTTCGTTTCATTTCGATCATTACGTTTTATTTACGTGTTTGGTTCGGTTGAATCGGGCCCCTTCGTGGTTTCGTACGCGACTATTGTGTGTGTACTCAACGGTATGCGATTGTGTGTATGCGTGTGATATATACGTATGTGATGTTTGTATATGGCTGTGTATGTGTGTATATATGGTTGTGTATGTGTGACGTGATTTGTAACAATGGATCCATATGCAATGTGTATGGATGTAGACATGTGAAAATGTGTATGTTATGTGCGAGTGTGTTAGTGTTTGCAATGTGTGTGTATATATGGCTGTGTATGTGTGTATAGATGGCTGTGTATGTGTGTATATATGTTGTGTATGTGTGACGTGATTTGTGACAATGGATCCATATGCAAGGGTGTATGGATCGTTGTAGACATGTGAAAATGTTGTGTATATGTATAATATTGTGTGTAGGTCCATATATATATATAAACTAGATTGTGTGCTTGTAATTGTGTGAGTATATATATATATATGTGTGTGTCAAATGTAACATAAAATAAGCGTTGGTTGGATTCTCGATTCATTTGTAGTCAATAATTGTGGGATTGGTATCAAAGTATAATTGTGTATTTTTTGGATAGCTTGCTGTCAGAATTTGGGTCATTTTGTAAGGTAATAACTTGGTCATACGAGGTCAAAACGAATGAATTTGAAGTCTAGAACTAAGTTCAAGGAGTATACTTCCAACTCATTTGTCTCGTCAAAAACCATGAAATTTTAAGCCCCCAAACAGTCGATACAAAAGATTAGGCAAGACTGAATTTTCTGGCAGATTGTTGGTCCGATTTTTAGAAATGCATATCTCTCTCAAATTTTATCGAAATGATATGATTTTCTCCATAAACTTAATTACATGTGTTATCTTTAAATCCAATTGGTCTCGCATCATTTCGTTATCATTCGACCTCCAAACTGATTTTACAAAATCGTGTGCAAAAGAGTAAGGTATGCTAAATACTTTTTAAATCATAAAATTGAGAGTAATTATTTAAACAACTAAATTAAACTAAATATTAAAATAAATATTATAAATACATATATAGATGATATGGTATAAATGTGTTATCGCGTTGAAATAATGCAGGTGTCTCGTGGAGCCATGTAATTCTAAATATATATGTAAACCATAGTGGGTGTATATTATATATTAATTATATGCATATATGTTACTCGTGTTTAATAATGAGACTGATCATATTATTTAGGTGGTACATACATGATGTGAGTCGCGCGTCAAACCCGAACCGACCGAAATAGACCGAAGCATTCATTTACTAGTCGTATTATAATTTAATTATTTATATCTTATAGGCGCTTCACTATTTGGTTCGCTTGTGTTAGTAGAAGCTTATCAATTTCTGTCGTTAATCTTGCATCATATCAAGGTGAGTTTCACTGCCCATTTCATTACAGTTTTATAAATCTTTGAGGGAAAAGTATGCTCACTTCTTTCGGCTGTGAACTTAATTTATTGGATTAACGTTTACTGTTTACAAGCTATATCTTATACATGAGTTACTGTGTGGTTCTTTAATCAGAACTATTTAACTCCGGTGTTGGAGCCGAAGGCCAGGTATTGATAGTACTATGGTTGACACCCCCACCCATGTATGTTGTATACTAGTTGAGACTGACTGTGGTTATGATCGACCCCTAGTGAATATGTTCCGACAATTACTGTGTGGTTCGTCATAGGGTTAGTTGTGATGCTCATGGATATTACTTGATAACTATACAGTGGCGGATCTAGAAAGTTAGTTCAGGGGTAACGTAATACAGTTAAATTTTCTCAGGGGTAACCGTAAAACTATACAAAAATATTTTCTATATAAATTTTTTTTTTTCTACACTACGCGTAAAAATTTGAGGGTAGCGGAAGCTACCCCTCACCCCTTACTAGTCCCCCCTGAAACTATAATAATTTTATGATCCATAAACTCATACACAGTGACAAGTTTTAACTTTATGTTTAAACCTGTGAACTCAGCAACCATGTGTTGACTTTTGAGCGTATCTTTTTTAGGTGACAATACCAAGGAGATAGCTAGAGCCGAGCCTTAGCAGAGACCCTCAGGATTCATAGACTTGCACTAGTGTTTTGACTATCATTTGAACTAGTTTATGGATACTATTTGAACATTTCTATTTTGTTGGATTTCATGTTAGATTTGATATGATTAATCGGCAGACTATGCTTGGAACTGACCCCACGACACAAGTCACCATTGTGTCGGTGATGTCATGACACGTGGATCTTTGCATTTATTATGTCTCTATAAACTAACCAGGTGTTATGACGATCCCGTCTGTTACATCCTCGTGTTTGCGCTACAAGCGGGGGTGTGACAGTTATTGGGTTTGATAGTTCTCCATGTGGCAAACTTGGAAAAAAAAAAGAAAATAATCATCTACTAATACAGTTGAATCAAAGGAAAAGATGAAAAGGCAGAAAAATCAATGTGAGAAAGCAAAAAAGGTACGGGCGACCGGATGATTTATTTTTTCCGGTTTGGCCTTGTTATTTTCCCCATTATTTTTATTAACAATTTATCAAAACCCATTACCCAGGGCAGAAAATTAGCAATGGCGAAAGACTAAGGCGATTCCACAGTACGATTATTAAGGTTATTTAGTATCAGAAGAAGGAGGCGGTAAAAGAAGATTGATTAGGTACGATGAATAAAGTTCGTTTTTGTTGTTAACTAGCAGTTCACACTCGCGTGTTATCATGGATAAATGCATATTACAAATAAAAAAAAATGCTTATTTACAACAATGTAACTTTTTACAAATAAAATCACTAAAGATCTAAATACAAAAGCATATCGCATCATTTAATCTAAAGTATTTGTAAATAATAAATGATTAAATTCAAGTAAAAGAAAAAAAAAACATAAAAGCAAAATAATATGTATGTTGTTAGATTGAAGTAAAAAAAAATAGGTAAAATAAATATGATTATATTAGAGTAAGTTTATACTAAAATGAGTATTTAATCTGGAAGAATAAAAATATATGTGCTTATTATGTGTTGTCACTCTGGATCTGATCGCGATTACTAAAATGACAAAGTGTTATAAATCAGAGACGAAAACAATTTACTAAAGAAATGACAATTTTGCTCCTTGCAGTACGAACGTTATTTAAGTATTTGAACGAATGTCTTTTGGAGATTTTTTGAAACATGAGTACTCTCAACAACAAAATATGATAAACAACTACTAAATGAAAAGAAATATAAAACCAGGAACCAAAAACAAAGTCATGTCATCCAAAGGCCATGTTGTAAGCTTCATGTGAGGCAATGTAACTAAGGCAAGGTCACATGAGACCAGACCAAACACCGCAACCCACGGCCAATTTGAGTAATGTGAGTTGCTTTTCCTAGCATGAGGCTGAGAATCATGTTTATCAAATACCATGTCAATTAAGATGGTCATAGTATAACCAGAACCTACTTACGTCATCAAATCCCTAATTGAAATAACAAAAAAAAAGCCCCTCTTCATTCCTTATTATCAGTTCATTACAATAAAGCTTAAAACATAGCAATTGAAATATAACAATGTGTTATAAACAGCTCAAAGATTCATATATATGGATGGATTATGCTGAGCTTGACTAAAATATTACAATTTCATTTCTTCATCAGTAACAAACACAAATATTGTGCCCAACTACAAGTAAGAACAACTTAACATTGCTTACAAATCTCCTATATTTAAACTAGAGTCTACGACTGTGCTATATCAATTAACATCCCACACGTGTATTAAAATCAACTTTTGATCCATAAAGATCAATAATACTTGCCAGGCGGTGCTTACTCTGTGGGGCCAAGTGGCAGTAAGCTTGTGGTCAAACAGGACCATGCATCCCTTGTATATTAATTTTAACAGATTTCAGTCATGTTTTGACTTGATGGAAAATATTAAATTTATGAGAACCGATAGTTTTGTTGAGTAACCAGAGTGTGAGAGACAATTCAAGTGCAAAATTGTGTGTAGATATTCCTGTCCAACATGAAACCAAACACTGTGATCCCAGCCTTGTTGTTCTCCAGTATGTCACTGCAACATACACATATATCATATGTAAATATGCATCATATTTATTTAAGTAACACTTAATTACTTTCTGATAATATATGTACAAATTAACTCACCTAAAGCTTGTCTCTTCTGGTATGAGATTGTATGCCTATAAATTGGAACCAACTTTGTATTGTCCAATTTGTCATAGTCTTCTACTTCTTCTTCTTCTTCTGAATCCATATGCGCGTAACTATTTGTATCTGAACTCGTAATGTTAGTCGATGCAGTCTCTTCTGTAGGACTCATATCATCAAATAGTCAACCGTGGCACAGGTATGCCATTTGGCCGCCAAGCTTGTCACCGACTGAGCCTTGTGTGTGATCTTTGCAGCAATGCGTAGGCATATGAACAACCCGCTCACAAGTGTCGTGGAGCACAACTGCACGCACCAGAAATGAATCACATGATGTCAATGTTAATTGAATACACAAATTAACCACTAGTAAAGGTGATCGAAGTAGGTGGTTACCGCGAGTTCTCCAGCAGTGGAAATATTAACAAGTGAGCCGGTCTGAGTTGTGACAAGCAATGAAACAACTGGCTAGCGGTAACCAGGATGAGAGTCGATATCACAAAGCCACGAAACCTGTGGCTTATGATACGGAGATTTCTTCTAATGGCTAGGTGTTCCTTCAATATTAAACCTACATCTCCTTGATTCTCAACACTTTAGCGAAATCTTCGAGCCTGAATATTTGCATAGAACAGGTGAGTTTAAAGAGCATACACACGAGGAAAAAGAGCGACGTGCGGTATAGCCACGACCCCAATAGCAGTATGCAGGACAAGGTGTGGCTCAAGTACATATTGAGATGTAAGGTATTCCATGCGCTCCGGATATAAACCACCATATCTTGTAAGTAGCATTCACAGTAAAACAAGGAATCACAAATGCACAGAAAAACTTCATTGCTCTCTGCATAATTAAACCAACACTAACTCATGTTATCAGTCATTTATCAAATATTATGCAGATTTTTTTATAAATTTATAGAGGACGATTTTTAGAGTTTGTGTGGTGGTTTCTAGTTTGAAAATGATTTTATAGAACCGGCGGACTCTGACTTTTTGCAGTCACAAGCCACTCACTTGGAATCAGTGTCAGAAAATTAGAGTCAGCTTGTTGAAGTAGCGGAATCTTTATAAACGGCTAATAAATCATTTTTGAACCAGAGATCACCACGCAAACTCTAAATCCTTCGTAAACTTAATAACTCAAAGCGTAATAGTACGCGAAGGATGAATACATACATGAAGCTGATCGGAATATCCTCGGCGAACTTCATCGCTGACAAAAGACATCTCATCAAGGAACAGAAATCGCCTGAGACCGTACTTTCGGGAGAAAGATGAGAGACTAATGAAGGAGATAGCGGATAGAAGAGAGAGAGATGACTGTACGAGCCAATCATAGGGGCGACGGTGGTGGTAATCGCAAGTTGAACATTGAAACACCAAGTGTGAGAGCAGGGTACACAGGCGGTGAAAGGAAGAAGATGGACCATGAGAGACCAACTTTCCATGGAGTTGAGTGGTCAAGAAGAACCCATGAAAACCTCCTTGATTCGAGAGTGTCGATGATCCAGTAATTTGATTTTGTGTTGTTGATTTGGGTGTCTGTTTTGAATCAGCCATGATATATATGATATGATGCAGCTGATTAATTGAAAGGAAACAACCAAGGATATGGAGATAGTGGTTAACCGTCGTGAAGGTGTAAGTTGATGTCATATATATAGAGACAGACACAAGGCATTAATTAATATATGAAAAATTTCTGGAAATATTTTTTAATCATTTTTTCCTCTCAAAATGTCATTTTGACCGCTCATCCTTCAAACCGTCGTCACCTTAACACGAGTGCCCCGATCACAAGACAGGTTTGTTCGAACCCATGATGAGCGGTTCAGATGAACCTATGTGTCTATATAGGGTCGTTACGACTGTTTGGATGAATTTACGAGGGTTCGATCGGACGACTGTAAGTTTGTTCGGACGGACGGAAATAGATCCTTCATAATGACCTTAATTAGACACGTATCTTCATCTGATCCGCTCATCTTGAGTTCGGACGACTCCGTTCTATAATCGGAGGTGACTATGTTAGGTGGGAACAATTTTAAGTATTATTTGGTTAAAGTAACACTTTAAAAATATGATTAAAAGGATATTTTCAGAGAACTTTTCCAAAATATATCCATGCAAAAGTTCAAATTATATACTTGATATTTAAGAAAAAAGTATATACTATCGTATTATTATAGTCTGATTGTTGGAGTGTTATGGAAAAGAAGTTAATATAACATTCTAACATATCCGGTATAAAATTATAGGAATATTAATAACTAACTTTAGTAAACTCGTGTATTACGCGTGTTTAATAAATAAATATTAATATAATAAAATTTATTAATTTAAACATAATATTTTAAAATATGATATAACTGAAATTACATAGATATAAGTAATAAAACAATGATATCATTTTTTAAATTTTTTTTAATTTTTTTCCAAGAAAGTAATAAATATTTGTTGTAGAACAAACCATAAAAAATGCCATTTTTAAAATTTCTTTATTATAACTTCCATTAATTATTTTTGTTTATAAAAATTTAACTTTTTAAAAATACCAATTTTAAAGTATTCATATTTTTAAAAAAAATTACGCTTTACAAAATTTATTGTTTTATAAAAAATTATTTATTTAGAAATAACATTAATAAAGATATCTTTCTTAATTTATTAAATCTAAAAAAATGTTAAATAATATTATTAGTAATTAAGGTAATTTAATAAGAGAGAGATGGGAGAAAATTTTAATGATGATGATTATAGTGCTGTTATGTGTCATCTTAAATAATTTTTTATTGAAATAGGAAGATATTATTTAAAAATATAAGAAAAGAAAACAGAGCAAGCCTTTTCTATTTTTTTTTTTGGTTTTTATTTTGTGTGACATATATTTCCATCTTTCGGCAATAAATGAGACATGGGTTCACCTTTCGAAGGTCCATGTGTCAGTAATCACTAATCAGTCCATAAAGCCTGGTAGTTTATATTTATGAAAACATATAGTTAATAAAGTTTTTATTAATATAGAATTTTAATGAGAAATATTACACGTAAGTGGAAGTGGTGAGAGAGAGAGAAAATAGTAGTAAGAGGCCCGTGACAATTAAAGATAAAAAAAGGAGTTTGGGTAGGTGGTGAGTTGGGTTTGCACGTGTGGCTTACATCTGTTTTGCCTTTGTTTTAAACTGCATTGCTTCTTTGTGTTGGACATTAATAATCAAAATAAATTAAAAACAAAGGAGCGAAAAGAAAATCAGGTATAAGAACAAAATTTTGCTTTTACTGTTTGCTAGTCTCAGTTAGAATAACTTTGTCATTTGATTGGTATCCCTTTGTCCCTCGAGAGATTTTAATGGGTCCTTTTTTTTTTTTTTTTTAATAACTAGTATTAGACATTCGTGTTGCGCGTGAACGTAAAATCGTGAAAAGACAACGCCAAAATATTGTGTGAACTCATGTGTTAAAGGTGTCTTTAACAAGATACATAACTTTTTATAAAAAACGAATTCTGAATGTTGTTGATAACATTTGAGACCTTATAAACAATATTGTTCTGCGCCAAGGTCGTAAGACCTAAAAAAAACTAACATTTTAAAACACCGATGCAAATCCACACGTTGATGGGGCTTGTGGCATACATAACTCTATAAAAGAAAAACAAAAACCTAAATACCACTAATAACATTTAAAAGTATAAATAAAATACAAAACCATCGCAACCCCGAGCATGACAACAAAAGCGTTGATATTATTTCGAGCTTTATACAAAAAGCAAAGTCATTAAAAAAATTACGTCAAAACTTGATAAAACAAACACTTCTCAACAAAAAAAAAAGTAATAAACTTAAGTACTCACAAATTTTGATTTTATAAAATTTTATATTTTAAAGTTATAGGAAGAAAAGAAAAAAAAACTCCTAAAAGTTGAAATGTTACATAATTTTTTACTGGTTGAATGTTCGTGATTTGATGACTTATATATATAACATATATACAATTTCATGTTGAATAAATAGTATATTGAAACGTGAATAAAAATATGTACGTCGTAATAATATATTTGTTAAAAGAGAAGCATAAAAAACCCAACAAAAATGATAAGTGGGTAAAAACAAATAGATGAGTATTGGGAATAAGATGTAAGTCAAGCTAAATTTAAAGGGGAAGAGTAATTTTTTAGGGTCAAAAATGAAATTTAGACTTATAAATAATAACTAGCAAACATACCAGCGCGATGCCGCGGGATTTGTTGTTTGTATATTAATCCAACGTAATGAGATTAATAGTGAAAGAAAGCTACTACAACTTGGCTAAACCACTGCACTAATCAGAACTAAACATAAAAACTACACAATAACAAACTAACCCGGTTGAAGATGCATGACTGTCAATGGTTGTGTGTTGTATATCTGCTCATGTTGTCTCCAAGACCACCACCTGAATTATCCTGCGCCATTCATTTTGACCCATTACCAAAACTATCCATTTTGACCCATACCAAATATCACCCGTTTTGACCCATACCAAACCCCATTCATACTGACCCATAACCAATACCACCCGTTTTGACCTATAACCAATACCATCCGTTTTCACCCATACGCCATAACCAATGCCACCCATGTTGACCCATACCAAATTTCAATAGTTTAGATCCATAACCAATATCACTGATATCACCCAAGCTGACCCGTACCAAATATTAACCATTTCGACCCCTAACCAATATTACTTAATTTAACCCACAACCAATACCACAAAGTTGACCCATAACCTATATCACTCATTTTGAGCATATCAATTCCATATTTTTGACCCATAACCAATACCACCACTTTTGACCTAAACCAAATATCAATCGTTTTGACCATAATTAATCCCACCCATTATGACCCATAACTTATGCGCCTGTTATGAGCCATAACCAATGCCACCTGTTTCACCCATAACGAATACCACCCATGTTGACCCATACCAAATTTTAATCATTTTAAGCCATAACCAATATCACCCATTTTGGGCCATAACCAATATCACCCATTCTGGGCCATAACTAATATCACCCAAGCTGACCTATACCAAATATCAATGGTTTCAATCCATAACCAATGTCATCCATTTTGACCCACAACCAATGTCACCAAGCTGACCCATAACCTATAATTAGCAAATCAGCATCTGTTGCGAGCTCCTCGCTGTTTCGTGGTCTTAATGTTACAGCCACTCTAACTCTCCCAGAAACTAATCCCTAAATTTTACCAATAGCCCTAAATCATAATAGCTTTTTACTCAATTACATTAACATATAGAAACATATTACAATTCTTCAGAAATATAGACATATACTTGCACAATAACGCATACCACAATCAAATCATACACGTGCATACACACAGACACATACAGTACAACAGTAAATCCACTACAAGAAAAAGAAGCTTATGCAACCCCGGTAAAATGTTGCATTAGGCCACTAAAAAGTTGCATTAGACCTAATGCAACATTTTATCGGGGGCTGCATTAGAAACAGTTGCATTAGACCTAATGCAACATTTTTGTTAGATAATGCAACATTTTTTGAAAGCGTTGCATTTACTATTCAAATGCAACTTTTTAGTATGCAACTTTTTTTACTTTATATTGCAACCTTTTCAATATTGAAGTGCAACCTTTTCAATATTGAAGTGCAACCTTTTATTAAAGCTTCGTTATAAAAATGCAACCATTATTATGTCATTTAAAAAGGTTGCATTTTTATTCTATTAGAATTCTAATAGAATAAAAATGCAATCTTTTTATAGTAAATATAATAATATTACACTTTTATTTGTAACGAATACAACCCTTAACACAACTTTGTAACATAAAATCAATTGTTATTAATTAAATGCATTCAATAGTAATTATGACACATAATAATAATATGGATAGCACTTGATAGTCAAATGATGTACTTTAACATAGTTGTCCAAACTAAAAAAATATATATTGTCAACACAAAGTGCCAATTACAATATTAAGGATAAAAAACATTCACTCGTCTCAATCTTCAACTGGTAGTTGTTTCATAACCTTTAGCATCATAGCTTCCAAATTTTTTCGTTGCTTGTTAATATCTTCTCGCATAGCTTCAAGCTCGGATTTTTTTCTTTCATTATCCTCTTCAATTTCTTTGCGCATTTCTAGTAGCTGATTTTTCTCAACTTCAATGTTTGTTTTTAATGATTCCATTAGCCCTTCTGGAATCATATATGATTTGCTACCATCGTCAACTTTTTTAATTAATGTATTTGTAACGCCTCTACCGTAAAGTCGACGATATCCATAGTTCTCTTTGTTTATTACAACCAGAAAAGGATCTACCGTAATGTTGTCATCCTTTATAGGCACATAGTTCTTCATTTGTTCCTATAATAATGTCCAAAAATCATTATGAAGAGATTATCAACACAATATTATATACATAACATTAGCTATAGTGAATGTTTCAAACTAAAAATACAACATTAGCTAATGTGAGCCAAAGACTCCAAAGGGCATTGGAATACTAAATGGAACTTATTTGTAGAAAACAATGATTCATGAATAAGAGGCAACACACATACTAGACATATCACCTAAAATTATTAAAAGAAAATGGTAGAAAAAACTTACTATTTTTCTTGCCGTGTCATCATATGTATCAACATATGCACGTCCTTCCGCCCTTTTGCGTGTACGTTCAAACAACTGAGTTAAAGTTGGTAATTCTTGGTTTGGATCGTCATTTTTCTGTATTGATAAAAACATAAATATCTAAAATATTTGATATTTAATAAAAAAGACACAAATCACAAGCAAGGCAAAACCATATTACCATCTCCTCACGAATTCTTGCAAAACTTATTGGACCCGCTGTATGCATATTTTTTTGAGACATGCGTGATTCCTTTGCTTTTAAACAACGTTTCTGTACATACATCAATATATGCAACTAAGCTAATAAACAACATTAAATAGCAAATAAAATTTAAGAAAAAATTGTCAAGAAAAATACCATCACATCTTTATTATTCCATAAACGCAACAGTTGTGAGAAATCATCTTCTGGAATGTTTTTAGGTCGGTTCCTCCATCTTGTTTTGTTATCCTTAAATTGATAGAAGTGTTTTTTCTTAAACCGACATTTGTGTACCTTATACGACTCTCCAATACTCTTTAAAACCCATTTCTTAGCAGCATCAGGCACATCATATTTTTCCTTTAAAAAGTTAGCATTTAGTTGAAAAATAAAATCTTACAAAAAGCAATAACACTACTAAAAATCTTACCAAGACGTATTCCCATATCTTGTCTTTATGTGGCACCTTCTGCCATGAACTATGGATCAATGGTGCGTAACTATGATTACGAGCTATTGTACCTAAAAATCGAGAGAATTGTCCGACTACATCCTTCTTCTCTTTTACCGGTCCAATGGGTTGTCCAAATTCATTACATATGATGGCTTCGCGCTCGTCGATTTTTCTTGTGTGCACAACATGCAGCATTGTTGGTCCTCTTTTATTAGTTTTAGATATTTCTAAACGCCATGATACAAAAAGAATTATTTGAATAAAGTTTATCAATAACACACTAAACACATGGTATAAGTAGTTAGATCAAACCTTTGGCTTTATGTAATTCGAGACCTTGTAGTTGTACATCATCCTCGTTTTCCAAATCATCATTGGTATCCTCCATTTGTATCTCATTTTCGTTATTTGTAATTGTTATATCATCTAGATCTTCATACTCTTCATCTTGATCAACATCATCTTAGCATTTAAAATAATATATCATTGATATGTAAATAGCAATAACAATAATATAGTAGAAACAAACAAAAATCTAATTAAATCACTAAACACACGTACCTTGAGATCTCATAACATCCTCTTCATTGTCATTAGTTACCAAGTCATCTATATTCATATTTAATCCATTAACATCTAAACACATAAAGTGTAAATTTATATGAAAAATAGTCTTATTAAATAATCTTTTAAACAACAAAATAATACCTTGAAATATCTCATCATCCTCATCATCAAGAAGTAATCGTCTCTTTGTACGATTAGCATGTGTTGTATTGTTCCTCAATACCTCCTTTTGTGTTTTTGAAATTACTTCACCCATGGTAATTGTTACTTTACATTGATTCTTCTTTGGAGCAACCACTCGGTTTTGCTTTGCCAAATTAGCAATCAAAGTCATGGATAGTGGTGCAATATATTGTGGACGTTGTTTCTATAACAAATTTCTTGTTGTTAGAAAATTGGTGTAACAAAATAAAATAAATAAATAATTTATAATTGTATCACCTTTTTGGAAGCTTCAACACTTGTATCAACTTCTTGATAATCTTCCTCACTATCATCACCATTATCAGGAATATAGTCTACATCTTTTGCACTAGTATATGTCGATTTCATTGTTTTTTTCTTCATTTTTTGACTTTCCACCAAACTTGTCAGAGAACTTGCAATCCTTTTCAATCCTAAGTCTTGTATTCTTTTTTTGTTTTCTTGAACCCTCAATTGTCTACTTCTTTCATAATCATTGACTTGTCTTTGTACGCTTTGAATTTGCTTGCTTTTGCTTGCCATTAGACCTGCTCAAAATCAAATTTAACAACAACTAACAGTTGACATAAGATGCTAAACTCATTTATTAGATACTTTTATTTTATGATGAATTAGATGTCTATAAAACATGTTGAATTGGATGTCAATATATAAGACCAGAACGTATCCTATTTCTTCCCTAAATCCATTAACCAAAATTAGATGTCAATATCCTATTTCTGACCTGGACTCAAATTTATATCACAGAACACAAATCACGCTTGATGATCAACTTGTTTGCTTTCCAAATCGCAACTCCAAATCAATGTTCTCACCTAATGACCGCTGCTCAACACCAAATCAGTATTAATCTGATCGTATATACATGGATACAAGAAAAATCAATTTCAATCAGTATTAACGATCGTTGCTTAACACCAAATCGGTATTAATCTGATCGCTGCTCAACACCAAATCAGAATTAATCGATGATGAAGGACTGCTAGTACTTACATGTTTAATTTCGTGCGCCTGCAGTCTCTACCAAATCAGAATTAATCGATGCATTGATTGAACCGGGAGAATTTCAGTAAATACGAAATTACGAATTGTGTGTATTAGTGTATATCGGCGCTTTGTTAGTATAATTAGAGGGAAAATTTTAGTAAATTAAGAGGAAACTGAAATTAGGAGGGAATTCTAATTTTCTTAAGTAGATATGTATATAAGAAATTAAATTCAATAAATTCTTTTAGTGATGAATAATTTGTTTTTTTGTATTTAATAAATTCTTTTAAGTGAATTTAGATTATTAACTGATAATAAAAAAGTGTTATAACTAATAATGGTGGTTAAGTAGGGTAATCGTTGTTCAATTAGATTTAGTCGATGGTTAATTAGGGTAATCGTTGCTCAGTTAGGGTCATTGATGCTCACTTAGGGTAGTGATGCTCAGTTAGGGTCATTGATGCACAACTAGAGTCAATTATGCACAACTAGGGTCAATTATGCTCAACTAGGGTCATCGATGCTCAATTAGGGTTATCGATGGTTAATTAGGGTTATCGATGGTTAATTAGAGTCATCGATGCTCAATTAGGGTCAATTATGCTCCATTAGGGTTATCGATGCTCAATTAGGGTCATCGATGCTCAATTAGGGTAGTGATGCTCAGTTAGGGTCATCGATGCTCAATTAGGGTTATCGATGGTTAATTAGGGTTATCGATGGTTAATTAGAGTCATCGATGCTCAATTAGGGTAAATTATGCTCTTTAAGGGTCATTGATTCTCAATTATGGTCAAATGTTAAAATAAGGTTAATTTGATCACTAATAACTAAGTTAGATTTAGTCGATGGTTAATTAGGGTAATCATTGCTCAATTAGGGTCATCGATGCTCAATTAGGGTAGTGATGCTCAGTTAGGGTCATTGATGCTCAATTAGGGTCAATTATGCTCAATTAGGGTTATCGATGCTCAATTAGGGTCATCGATGCTCAATTAGGGTAGTGATGCTCAGTTAGGGTCATCGATGCTCAATTAGGGTTATCGATGGTTAATTAGGGTTATCGATGGTTAATTAGAGTCATCGATGCTCAATTAGGGTCAATTATGCTCAATTAGGGTTATCGATGCTCAATTAGGGTCATCGATGCTCAATTAGGGTAGTGATGCTCAGTTAGGGTCATCGATGCTCAATTAGGGTTATCGATGGTTAATTAGGGTTATCGATGGTTAATTAGAGTCATCGATGCTCAATTAGGGTAAATTATGCTCTTTGAGGGTCATTGATTCTCAATTATGGTCAAATGTTAAAATAAGGTTAATTTGATCACTAATAACTAAGTTAGATTTAGTCGATGGTTAATTAGGGTAATCGTTGCTCAATTAGGGTCATCGATGATCAATTAGGGTAGAGATGCTCAGTTAGGGTCATTGATGCTCAATTAGGGTCAATTATGCTCAATTAGGGTTATCGATGCTCAATTAGGGTCATCGATGCTCAATTAGGGTAGTGATGCTCAGTTAGGGTCATTGATGCTCAATTAGGGTAAATTATGCTCAATTAGGGTCATCGATGCTCAATTAGGGTCAAATGTTGAATTAAGGTTAATTTGATCACTTATAACTAAGTTAGATTTAGTCGATGGTTAATTAGGGTACTCGTTGCTCAATTAGGGTCATCGATGCTCAATTAGGGTAGTGATGCTCAGTTAGGGTCATTGATGCTCAATTAGGGTCAATTATGCTCAATTAGGGTTATCGATGCTCAATTAGGGTCATCGATGCTCAATTAGGGTAGTGATGCTCAGTTAGGGTCATTGATGCTCAATTAGGGTAAATTATGCTCAATTAGGGTCATCGATGCTCAATTAGGGTCAAATGTTGAATTAAGGTTAATTTGATCACTTATAACTAAGTTAGATTTTCTCGATGGTTAATTAGGGTAATCGTTGCTCAATTAGGGTCATCACTGCTCAATTAGGGTAGTGATGCTCAGTTAGGGTCATTGATACTCAATTAGGGTCAATTATGCTCAATTAGGGTTATCGATGCTCAATTAGGGTCATCGATACTCAATTAGGGTAGTGATGCTCAGTTAGGGTCATTGATGCTCAATTAGGGTAAATTATGCTCAATTAGGGTCATCGATGCTCAATTAGGGTCAAATGTTGAATTAAGGTTAATTTGATCACTTATAACTAAGTTAGATTTTCTCGATGGTTAATTAGGGTAATCGTTGCTCAATTAGGGTCATCGATGCTCAATTAGGGTAGTGATGCTCAGTTAGGGTCATTGATGCTCAATTAGGGTCAATTATGCTCGATTAGGGTCAATGGTGCACAACTAGGGTCAATTATGCTCAATTAGGGTCAATTATGCTCAATTAGGGTCATCGATGCTCAATTATGGTAGTGATGCTCAGTTAGGGTCATTGATGCTCAATTAGGGTTATCGATGGTTAATTAGGGTTATCGATGCTCAATTAGGGTCATCGATGCTCAATTAGGGTCAAATGATGCTCAAGTAGGGTCAATGATGCACAACTAGGGTCAATTATGCTCGTTGATCATTTTTGACCACCTAGAGTCAATCTATTGTAATTTACCATTAATGTTGCTAAATTGAGTTTAAGTTGATGAACATTGACCAATAGGAGTCAATCAATTTGGGTAAATGATGCTAATTTAAGGTTAAGTTGATCAATTTTGACCAGCTAAAGTCAACCGATGGTAATTTTGCTATTATGCTTGCAAATTCCAAGCATTGCATGACCAGTTGACTTTTATTTTGACTTTTAAAATTACCCAGCCTGACCTATTGATAACTACTATTATGCTTTAAAATTACCCATCCTGCATTCAAGACTGCAATTGAACCTTTCATAAATCACCAATACATTGAAGACTGCATTCAACCTGTTTTTGAATTACCCATCCTGACCTAAATTAGCCCAGGTCTAGTTTAACTTGCATCCAATTTAAACAAGTTTTGGAAACAAAATACATTCAATCTAAACAAGTAAAACAGCCAAAAAGGAGACTGCATTGAACCTGTTTTAGAATTACCCATCCTGACCTAAATTAGACTGTAATTGAACCTTTCATAAATCACCAATACATTCAATCTAAACAAGTAAAACAGCCAAAAAGGAGAATAAAAACATCCAAGAAAGAAACAAAAATTGTTGCAGAAACATGGAAACAAAATACATAAAAAAAATCATTCAGCTTAAAACAGGTTTCTTGTGCCCTTTCCTTCCAGGTTCTTTCTGCACCTTTTTCTCTTTTTGAGTAAGATTTCAAGCTGAAAAAAATAAAAAGCAATTAGCAAATGTGTATGTATGTATATTTACTACACTCCAATTGAAATATAGTGCAAACAGCTTAATATCACAGCTTAACAATCACACCTAAATAATCACAGCTTAATAATCACAGAGTTTTGCAAACAGCTTAATAATCACAGCCCCTGCTAAATTTTGCAAACAGCACATTTAAATTCTGCTAAATAATCACAGAGTTTTGCAAACAGCTTAATAATCACAGAGTTCTGCACCTGAATGTAACTCAACTAAATCAGCCCTTGCTAAATTTTTTAATATCACAGCTTAATAATCACACCTAAATAATCACAGCTGAATAAAAGAGTTTTGCAAACAGCACATTTAATTTCAGCCCCTGCTAAATTTTTTAGTCATAGTTTAGTCATAGTTTAGTCATAGTTAATTGCAAACAACAAGATTTGAGTTTATGTAAAAAGACAAACTACAAAATAAGTAAATCTATGTAAGTACATGTACCCTACCAAAACAGAACATGTAATTTCAGAACATGTAATTTCAGAACATATAATTTCAAACATGTACCTTAATAACTTAATTATCATCATCTTCATCAGCATCCATCCAATCCCATAGCGTATCATCATAATCAGAATCATCACCACTTTCATTATCAGCTTCATCCATGGCGGTAAAATTTGTACTCGCGTCAACTACAAGAGGAGGGATATCTTCTCTTGACAAATGAATCTCTTGCTCACTAGGTTGTGCAATAGAACCTAACCAATCTTCATTAGGCTCACACCAATAGGAGGCACCATCAATTTCATTAGTTTCTTCATCAAAATCGTATACATCTCTTGGAACCATATTGACAACATAATGCAAACCATCTTCTATAGGGTCTGGTATGTAGACAACTTGTTTCACTTGAGAAGGCATGACAAAAGGATCATCTGAATAACATAACTTGTGCAAATCAACACATAATAAGCCATAATCATATTTTTCAACTTGGTACCACTCACAATGAAACAATACAACTCTAAACTTTGACCAGTAGTCAAGTTCGATTATGTCCAATATTCTACCATAGTAGTCAACATTCCCAACAGTTGGATTTTTGTCCCGAGAACTAGCAAAGCTAGGAGTTAAAGCTGTAATTGAAACACCACTATTTTGAGTTTTACATTTATCATCTCGTGATTTGGTATGAAACCTATAGCCATTAGCATAATACCCATAATATCTCTTGGATGTAGGACTAGGACCCTTAGCAAGCCAAAAAATATGATCTGGGACTTTATCATATATTACTTTGCCTTTGAACCAACTTGTGAACTCATGACTATGGTTTTGTGCTCGTGCCCATCGACTTTGTCGGGGCTGATTTTCAATATAAGCTTCATGCTCTCTGCATCATCATTTATACAAATACAACATGAATATGAAATAATTAATATTGACATATAATTCGAAGGAATAAATACTATAAAATGGTTACTTACTTGATATAATCGTTAACTTGTGCACAATCACAATTGAATAAGGCATAACGATGTGCTTGTTCCATTAAGTGATCATCTAATTTGAAAAGTGTTCCAAGTCTTCATTTTTACCTCCTAATGGATGGCCACCATTCACGAATAATTTTTCACCCGGTTCGTTTTCTCCCTCGGAATCATCATTATCTTCCACACCCTTATTAAGTCTTGTATCTACTCCATGCATATAACGTGAGCAAAAAGTCAAACATTCATCAATCAAATATCCTTCTGCTATAGATCCTTCTGGTCGGCTCTTGTTTCGGACATATGACTTCAACTTGCACAAGTATCTTTCCATAAAAAACATCCATCTATATTGAACAGGTCCTCCAAGCCTAACTTCATCTACTAAATGGATAGGTAAATGCACCATGATGTCAAAAAAAGATGGCAAAAATATTTTCTCAAATTCACATAATGTTTCTGTAATTTCTGATTGTAATCGATCAAGGTCCTCGGGCTTGATTACCTTGCTACAAAGACTTCGAAAAAAAACACCCAACCTAATTAAAGGAACAGCAACATGTTTTGGTAATGATTTTCTTATAGCAACTTGAAGCAAGTAATGAAAAAAGATGTGAGCATCATGACTCTTATAACCTGAAAATTTCTTTTCCGAAGAATGAACGCAACGTGCAATGTTAGAAGCACACCCGTACGGTAATTTTGTTTCCTTCAAAACACGACAAAAACTATTTTTTCCTTTGAAGACATTGAAAAACATGCATTATGGATAATAACATTCTTACCATCATCAGAAAGTTTAGGTTGAATCCTTTCTTTGATGCCAAGATCTAAAAGGTCAAATCGGGCTTTTGGGTGATCTTTTGACTTTCCACTAATATCCAACAAAGTCCCTATCAAGTTGTCACATATATTTTTTTCAATGTGCATCACGTCAAGATTATGTCGACATTTATTGAATTGCCAATACGGCAAGTCAAAAAATATTGATCTTTTCTTCCATGGGCAAGTGCTATCATTTTTCTTCCTTTGTGTCTTTCCAAATATATTTTTAAAAGTAGTTAACTCACTCAAAGCTTCAACACCAGATAGGGGTTTTGGAGAAAGCCTCTTCTCAATCTTCCCATTGAAAGCACTCTTATTACGCCGCCATGGGTGTTGAGCATCTAAAATCTACGATGGTCCATATAGCATGTTTTCTTGTTGTGCTTCAAGTAAAGAGAACTAGTCTCGTGATTACAACATGGACATGCAAAATTTCCCTTTGTTTTCCACCCCGACAACATTGAGTACCCTAGAAAATCACTAATTGTCCATGTTAAGGTTGCATACATTTTAAAGGTCTCATCTTTAGATTTATCGTATGTCTCCAACCCATTAACCCATAACTCTTTAAGCTCCTCAACTAAGGGTTGTAAATAAACATCTATGTTATTACCTGGAGATTCGGGTCCCAGAATTAACAAAGACAACATAAAGTATTCTGGTTTCAGTGACATCCATGGAGGCAAATTATAGTTAACCAAAACCACTGGCCAAGTGCTATAAGCAATGCTCATTGTTCCAAATGGATTAAATCCATCACTTGACAACCCTAACCTAACATTTCTAGTTTCCTTTGCAAAATAAGGATACAAAGAATCAAATTCCTTCCAGCTTTGCCCATCTGCAGGATGTCGTAAAGTTCCATCTTTAGGTCGCCCTTCATCATGCCATCTCATATGTTTAGCTATATCTGAACACATAAATAGTCTTTGTAGCCTTGGTTTTAAAGGAAAATGCCAAACCACTTTAGCCGGAACTTTTAAAGACATTTTAGAATGTTCACTACTCTGCTTGTTCTGTTCTTTCTCATTCAATTGTTTCCACTTAGAGGTGTGGCAAGTATGGCAGACTTAAGTATGTTCATACTCTTTCCAATAAAGCATACAATCATTTGGACATGCAGCAATCTTCTTATAACCAAGCCCTAAATCTCTTACAATTTTTTTAGCTTGAGTAAAACTAGCCGGAAGTTTTGCCTCTGGAATAATTTCTTGTAAAAGGTGTAGAAGATCATCAAATGCCACATTACTAAGCCCATGAAGGGTCTTGTAGAGAAGAAGTCTGACAATAAAAGATAGCTTTGAAAAACTTTTACACACAGGGAACAACTCTTGCTTTCCATCTTCCACCAACTTATAGAACTTTTTGGCATCTTCATTTAAACCTTCATGTACTGTACTTGTTTCCTCTACAGTATCTCTAAACATATCATGCAATAATTCATCAAAATTATCATGCATACTATCTCCATTGTCATCTATGTCGATGTTAAATCTTGTTTGTGAGGTGGTGTAACACCCGTATTTTTTTAACAAGAAACTAAAAGAATGAAATAGAAAGAAAAAGGAAAGAAAACAAAAGTTTACTTTTGTGGAAGGGCCAAAAGTGTCAAATAGGCAAACTTCCTATTAATTTTGATACAAAAGGTGGTATGGCCACCCACTTTTGTTCACATCATTACCATCTTCGGAGATTTCAGAAAAAGAAAGCAGAACGTGATATTTTAGAGAGAGAAAGAGCAAGATACGGGATTTTTGAAGAAGAATCGGAGAACTCGAAGTTTTTGGTAAGAAATCTCGAGTTTTTGAAGCTTTAGATGATTCTAGACCCGTATATGTGCTTATAAATGTGACTTGTGTGTTCGGGTGGTATGGTGTGTGTGTTTTAGGTGTTAGAACAGTCGAAGAGGCCCGGGTGAAGAGTGTAAATTCGAAGAACAACTAAGGTGAGTTCTAGGCCCCCTTTTTACTCGTTTTTAAAATAATTTGGGGCTGGAAAATGCATGTATGTATGTTTTTATGGAATTGTGTATGAAACCCGTATGTTATGTGCATGTGTATGATTATAGAGTATGTTTTAGGGTGTACATATGCCTATGCTTGTGTTAAGTTTATGCCTGAAATCATATGTACATGCTTAGAAATAGGTATTATGATGTTTGGGGACTGAAATATGACTTAGACACATGAATAGGCTGCTAATACGACTAATCAGACCAAATAATGGTTATATGACTGAACAGTGGTCGTATGACCATTAGAAATTTTCTAAGTGTAGGGTCATATGACTAAACAGTGGTCGTATGACCATTAGATTTTCTAAGTGTAGGATCATGTGACTGAACAGTGGTCGTATGACCATTGGAAATTTTCTAAGTGTGTGATTATATGTCTGAACAGTGGTCGTATGACCATTAGGAATTTCCTAAGTATGGGGGATGATACGACCGAACAGTGGTCGTATGACCTGTAAAAATTTCCTAAGTCTGGGGATGATACGACTGAACAGTGGTCGTATGACTTAGAAGAATTTTCTAAGTTTAAGGTGAAACGACTAAGCAGGGCTCATACGACTGAGCAGTGCTCATACGACTGAACACTTAGAATTTTTACAGAAATTTTCTGGAAATCTGATTTATGGGATTTTGACCAGAGTTGATTAGGGTTAATAAATGATGATGTTTTATGAATATAATGATGATAATTGATTGACCCTTATTACTACTGATTTTATTATCAGTATTTTATTATATTTAATAATATTATTATTATTTTAATATTGATAAGTATGTACTGGCATGACAAAGAATGACTAAGATTTACGAAGAGCATAATCATTAATAAGTAAAATATTAATGATAAAGAGAAGTGGAACGTAAATGAATGAATGAAAGTCTTGCATGGTCTAAGGGGCACGAGATGGAATGACGGTTAAGAAGTCTTGGAAATGGTGCTTGGTTCTAGTAACTAGGCCTATTACAAGCCTTATGGTAGATTATGGACAGTGAGCCATAGTTGCCTTAAGAACAACGGGACAGTGTCTTTGTGACCTGTCACGGGATAGTTGTTACAGCAGGAGTGGTGACGATCACTCGCGGGGTTAACGTGACCCCGGATGAGACGTTGTCGGTCTATGGACAGAGAGCCATAGGGGCAACGAGGTTGTCGGTCTATGGACAGAGAGCCATAGGGGCAACCAGGTGTCGGTCTATGGACTGAGAGCCATAGGGGCACCAGGTGTCGGTCTATGGACTGAGTGCCATAGGGGCACCAGACGGATACGATATGCTTTGTCGGCTCATGGGTTGGAACCATGGGGGCAGAGAAGAGAGGTGACCCTTAGAGATTTGCATGCTTGACGAATGAAAGTTAAAGAACGAATGATGAAGATAATAATGAAATTACCTACGTGTACGTACGATGTGTGATCACATATGCATAACGAACGTTTTGGAATGAAAAGTAAAGTATTTTAATTACAAAACTAGAACTCACTCAGCAACGCTGACTTTTATGTATTTTCCAGTTGGCAGGTAACAGGTTGCTGAGGATGGCACACGGGGATGGCTACTTGGCGGGCAAGACTGACACCCATTTATATTTTGACAACACTGTGGTTTTGTAATTCATGCAATTAATTATTTGTAAATTCCTAAACTAGAATGTATTGCTTAGCAACAGTGTTTAAAATGAATGAATGGGTTTTGATAAAATTAATTCCGCTGCTTTAATTTATAATATATGAATGTTTTATGCTGTGAATGACCAACTGTGAGGTGCCCGGGATGGGGCCTTACAGGTGGTTTCTCCATGAAAAACCCACACATAGTAGTCTTTTACAAATCCGTGTCCTTTCAAATGATCAAACACTTCATCTCTTCGATACCAATAGCGATTTTTACACAGTTTGCAAGGACAACATATTTGAGATCCTTTTGCCGCCTTAGCAAATGAAGCATTAAGAAATTCAATAACTCCAGCTTCAAATTCAGGTAATCGTCTAGGTAAATACATCCAATCTCTAACATTTGCCATGTCCCTCGTAACCTGAATTTAAGAGAAACAATGACATTAAATGTTGGTGCTCGATTACAAATCGTTTTTACACAGATAACACATCATAATATGTTGAACATAAAGAGGATATATTACAATGGCCATTTGAGTTGTTATGGAACCATAAATCAAATTTATCCATCATAAGTTGAAATAACTAAAGTAGATAATTACGATACAACCATTCACATGCTAGATAAAAGAAATACTAGAATTCCTAATAAGCATTGATCCAAACATTACTTTATTGATCATGAGTTTCAACATACGTTAAAAAATCAATTTGATTTGTACACTAAAACAATTAGTTAAACTACTTAAGGCTATGATTTCAAGTCATTGAAATTCAAGTGCCATGATTTAAGTAATTATACACTTCAATCAAACTATTGAAGAAATCAGTTTGATTTCAATATTCAAGCCCTGCTAGAGCAATCATTTTTGGTCTGTGCATATTGCTTGTGCAATAATCAAAATTCCACATACGTTGGCAAAATCATACATAGTTGCATAAAAATCATAAACCAAAAATCCAACTAGGAAAAGACAAAGATCACAACATATGAACTCGAATTTCCTTTCCGCAATTAGACAAATGATTGGATGTGAATTTTAACAGAAAGTTGCTACTTGAAGTCATGATAATCTGTTATTGAATGTTTGATAAAAACTTATTTGTGAAAATGATTTACTGATTAGGAAAAACAAGCCTAAATTAACCGAGACGCGTAAAAATTTATACTTTTTATCTTTAAAGAACATGATTAACGAATCTGATTAATTTAAGAAACGAGTATGATCAACAATCTGAGCACAATTAGCAAGAACCCACTCATCGTCAATGTTGGGAAAGACCTGATCAACAATGTAATAAATTCATCAAGAACCCACTCTTGATAATATGTTTAATCTTCGTCAAATAGTATGATAACTCATCTATACACAGATAAGACTATGAAATCCAAATCCTAAGGAGAACATATCGTGCGAACAACCAAACTTCATATAATTATCTACATAACAACAATCTAAAGGTTGAACTCCCCAAGTGCATAATGTTTATACAAGACAAATAACAGTTCATAATCTTTTTGTAAACCTCATGGTTAGCAAATTAAAATCTTAAACCTAGTAAAGATGAACTCTCCTACCCCTTTTGACTCAACTTTGTTTGAACATATGTATGATATACTAACTATAAAAAACCTAGACCCAAATAAATTTCCCCTGGAAAATACAATTACAGATGAGTAGATCTACAATTCGAAAAGGGTAATAAACCAACACATCGGCAATTCAAAGTTCGAATTTGCAATTATTCAATAACTAACCGGTTGTTCCTGCGTATGTCGATTTACACAGCCTCCTTCTTCTTGATTTATGTTGTTCCAATTTCCTCCCTTCTCAATCGACCTACTTCTTGTTGATTTACACAAATCGAATTACCTAATGTTCGATTTACACATCGGTTCTTGTTGATTTACGCAAATTGATCTGTTCGGTAATTTCGCGTATGTCGATTTACACATCGGTCCTGCGTATGTCGATTTACAGCCGACTTGATCGATCTGTTCGGTAATTTCGCGGCTTCAAATGGGCAGTTCTGTTGATGTTCTTGATCGATGCCCTTTTATAAATTACCTTTACATCACTTAACTTGAACAAAAGATTAAAAGGATGATAATAAACATCCAAACGATTGCAGTCCAACCGGTTACCACTTCAATCCATAGGATTGATGACCCAGGTTCGAATCCTTGTGGAAACTTTTTAAAAGTTCTATTTTTTTGGCTAATAGTAACTTGTATTCACTTGTACAATGTAAGATAATTCTTCTTATAAAATCATTGGGTCGACGCTCTAATTTAAAATTTGTTACTCACTCAAAGTTACAATATTATACAATCTATTTAAATTATAAAGAATATTAATCGGGTCCTTGAACCTTTTCTAATGTATGTAAGTCCATCCCATTAACTTTTCAAAAAAATAACTATTTTAATTAAAGGTGTCATTTATAATAATAGTCACATATTCATATTAGTGTTATGCAACATTTTAAAATAAAAGTTGCATTAACCTTTCACCAATGCAACCCTTCTAAATTAGTTGCAAATTTCAATAAATTTTGTAACTTTTAAAAAAAAATGTTGCATTTTTCATAAAAAATTGCAACTTTCAAATAAAAAAGTTGCAATTTCAATCAATTTTTGCAACTTCTTAAGAAAAAAGTTGCATTAAACCTTTTAATGCAACCTTTTTGTTAAATGAAGTTGCATTAGAGTCAAATGTAACTTATTTAAAAAAGTTGCTTTTAAAATGTTGCATTAGGCTTGTTTTCTAGTAGTGATCGCAATTATAGAGATAAAGCTAATAAACGTGAGAGAGAGAAGAAGAGAGACCTCCAGGAGCATCCTGGACGTGACAAAAACCCAAATACACAAACCGGGAACTAAAACGGAGAGTACAAACCTGTAAATCGGAGTAAAACCTTTTACTCGGAACCTGAGGAAAGCCTTTTACTCGGCCCCGGATCGTTGTCACCCACCTGCAATTTCTTCAATTGAATCAAAAGGGTGTATGAAACTGTTGATTAAACTTAAAATAGATAAACGGTGACATACCTTCGAGAAGTTCGCCGGAGAATCAAGAAAATCTTCAACGTGCCAACCGGGAAGCATGTCAATCAAACACTTCGATATGCTACTGGTGGTTGATTGTTGATTGCAGTTAACAGGAGTACACATTTACAACTACCTTTTAGCACGTCTCAGATGAGCGTGCGCTCAACATCATGCACCCGAATGCAGGCCTCAGATGAACAACAGTTCAACATCATCGACCACTTATAAGCAATAATCGACAATAGCAATCGTAAACAAATGAGTAGCAATTAGGGACAAATTAAGGTTTGACCTCATCCAAATCATAAAACAAACCCAAAAGATCCATCTCAGATGAATAGGTACTCATCGTCAAGTAACCCACATAAGAAAATCAACATAACCTGAAAAAACATGGCAAGAGATCAACAACAATCTCTCTCGCCGGAGCCTCCTTCCCAAACAAAAGAAACAGAATATGAATCGCGTCTGTAGAGTATCGATTTCAACATATATTGTAATTACAATCGGAAAAAACAAACTGGAAAACAATGAAAAGAACAAAATAAGGCTCAGATCTGTTAATAATGATAATCAGAACAAAGATGAACAAACCGCCATGGCTACAAACATCACGGCTGCTTCAACGGTAGAAGCACCAATTTCCACCGCGAAACCTCCAGAAATTACCCCGCCAAGATACGGTAAGTTTCAACCTTCGTTCGATTCACTCAGACAACGACAGATTCATCATCATCGCCGACCGTCACCGACACCTCCACTAAAACCTAGAAAACCCACTTGAAACACAACAAACCCCTTTTCTCTTACCGAGGCTTAGATTTATGTATTGATCATCACAGTCATAATGTAACAGTTTTTTCCGGCGCTAAGGTAATCGTTAAACCGAGACCAGGTTGTGGTTGCACGCCGACCGTGGATGCCAAGGCAGGGAAACTATTACCTGTTTTCATATAAATTCAGAACTGAATCGGAAAAAATGGTCTCAGACAAAGACTCATTCATCATCATCGACATCAATGAACAACTACCTCACAACATAATAAGATAACCAACCAAGATTACTTTCTAATACACGTATAGCAATAATTGAACTGATACTCGGTTGCGGCTGCATAACGAAAATGGATGCCAAGCCAAGGCAACCGACACCGGTTCTCATAAAAAGTCACAGATAAACGATAGGCAATGGTCTCGGATGAAGACATGTCCATCATTATCGACAACAGCAAACAACAGTCTCAGATAAGCATTCGCTTAGCATCATCGATGCCAACACATCAGATATCCAAATAGGAGATCATCTCGAAAGGACAAAGACAACCAACGGCAACAATAAGGATGCGAAATGCCAGCACAACCAGAAAACGCACCACCGCAACCACCAACAAATCCCACCACGATGAACACCACAACCAGAAAACCCACCACCGGCACCATCTACACAGAACCAACTAACAAATGGAAGGACTTTAAAAAGGCATAAAGTCAAACAATTGTAGGAATATAAGTCAGTCATTACTATAACAAAAAATATAATGCGTAGGATGATTATCATATTCATACAGTTATAACATACTCAAGCTGTTTAAGCTGTTATCGAAGAAATGAACTTTATTATCTATCTTGCAAGCAAATAACATGACATTAGTGACATATTGCAGGGAAAAGTCATGATGTAATGAGAAACAAAGCATGTAAAACACAAATCTAAGAAAATACTATCTCGGTTTGATAATTTACAATAGTTCTAAACTACACCAAAAGTTCAAACACATCAAACATCAACAACCAGCTTAACAAAATTTGACTCCTATGCCATGTATGGATAATCAAGTTCGCTTATTGAACAACAAAGTAATATATGTATGAAAATACACCAAAAAACTGTTAGAATAATGTGCGATTTGAACATAACAATCTATGAACTGAGCTTAAGAAAAATAAAGCAAAATTGGGCGTATAAATCGGATCACCAGTGTCATATTAGTGGAAATGAGTTTTAATTTGTGTTGGTCATAGTTATTATAACCAATAAAAACCAATAATTACACAAAGTCAAAAGATGTATACTTGGCAATCAATTATAAGTAAAATAAAACCTGTGAATCATCAATAGGTGCAAGAAAGGGGATTAGGTCTTAAGCCACTACTCTACAAGTCATTTATAGAAAATGAGCCCAATGTATACCTCAAAGCAATGCCACCACAAAATTTCCTATTATTAAAAAATCAAATTAAAAGGATATACATAATATGCCAGTGTATATGAATGTATATTATAAAGCATTTTCACTCTTAAAGCTCATACAATTAGATAAGGTGAAGAGATTAAAGTATCTTATTAAAATACTTACTTTCAACAACCCAAATTTAGATAGGTTATTCACTGTATTACAGCAAAAAATGCAAACCACCATTAGATTAAGTTAAACAGAGGCAAAACAAAAAATAGTAAGCATGAAAGGTACCAAACTTAACACTAAAATCCGGGGAAAAAATGCCCCTATAGGCAATAGAAAACTAAAATTTTCAATAGTAAATAGTTGTAAAAAAGCAAAAAATTTTGATATACTCTCATCAGCTGCATGGAATAATTAACTATAATCAATTCTACCTTCATATTATAGCAGCAGAAACATGTTTAAGGAAATCAAACCTGATTTGAGCATTTTGTTAATCAAACCTGACCTATGATCGAAAACGAAGGATGCTGTGGAAGAAAGGAGTAGGTGAGGCAAGATTTAGCTGATGAATGGCATAGAAGATATATGAATTGAAAAGAGTAAAAAATTAAAAATGTTTCTGTCAAACAACCGAGAACATTACATTACACGTATGAAGTCTGCAGAATACACCTACATTGACAGCTCACCGTACATTAAAATAAATTTGAGTCTTTTACTTGGTTAATAGAAGATCATTACTATCTACCTGAGAACATATTAATCAACCTAACAACCCAAACCTATTAAAGCTATACCAGAGAGTGATTATCCAATGTAATGAAACCCAAGTTCCTAACTCGAACACACAAAATTACACTAACCAAAAGCAGTCCATAAAACAACTGCTAAAATCGAAGAGAAACCGAAACAGAGAAGCAGTCCAGCATAACACGCAGAAGATCAAAAAAACCCAAATCAATCCAATTTCGATATATGAGAACACAACAGCAGCTCACTCACTCTATTCCAAACAAAGCGATACGACATTCAAATACAACCCTAAAACAACCGGTCCAACAACACACACAAAATCAAAAATCTCAGCAGATTACAACAACAATTTCAGTCAATGCTTAAAAGCGGAGAGTACAGACCTATGAATCGGAGGAAAGCCCTATAATCGGGGAAGAAGCGTACCAGACATTTGAGGACGGCGCAACGGTGGTCCGGAGCACCACCACAGCCGGAACCACCTTCTGGAGTCCACACGAGCGGCGGGCGCTTTAGGGTTCGAGGCGGCTCATCGGCGCCGGTGTCGCCCACTTCGGGGGAGTAATTGTGTTGGGAAGAAATCGGCGTGGGGGTCCGGATGTCAAGCGACGATGTCGGGTTGTGGTTGTTTGGGGTCCGGCGCGAGATCAGGAAGAGGTGTCCAGAAGCAAGGAGGAAGCAAAGCGGGAACCGAAGGAAGAAGAAGAAGAAGTGTCCAGAAGAACCCCACCGACCAAAGGTATTAAATAGAATAGATAATAAAAAGTCTTGTAATACCTATGAAATTCTTGTACTCGATGCATAAGATGGTTTCATTATATACCTATGAAATTCTTAGGGTAGGGAGAATATTGTATTCAATCTTCTGTAACATGAGATGGAAGTTTCTAAACTGAGACGAAATGAAAATATTAGGCTAGACCCGCGGCCATGTACTCCGTTAACTGAATCACTGATGAAATTAATTAAGGTTCATAAGTCTAATGTCAAGAGGATATTAAGTGAGGACTTTTTCTTGCATACAACGACCAATAATTTTAAGGATTTGGCTTTTAGGGTGTACTTATTTGAGGTCAAAGTATTCTAGTTATTAGAAAATTTACCAAAGTTGTTAAAGTTAATTAATTTTTTTTTCAAAATGATCATAATTTTCCAGTCTACTATCTTATAATCATATTTAGTCAATCTTAGCCATTTAATACACACATTTTTAAACTACAGACTAAGCCGGCGCGTTAGGCATTGGAATAAAGAAAATTCCAAATGTAGGAGATTTCGGGACATGTCACGTGTAAAGTTAAAAGTTAAGTTAGCCCATAGTTATAAGTTAAAGCTTACGGGTTTAATCCACATGTATGGGCTAAAGCTTATCGGTTTAATTCATAATATATGGGTTGGTTATAAGTTTTATCAACAAGTAATGGGCTAAAGCCTAAGGCTTAAACCATAAGTAGAGACTGAATCCTTCAGACTTAGTCCACAATTTATAGCCCACAGTCTACAAATTTAATTTACAAGTTATGAGCCAAATTCTACAGACTTAATCTTTATAGGCTATATCCTACACATTTTTTTTAATTCCCTAGAGCCGGTTGAGTACAAAAATACATATGCCATGATACACTTACGGGTAAATAGTATGACAAAATTAGACAAAATGTATAGGTTGTAGCCCGTGAGTTGTAGATTTAGTTTGTAGAATTTAACCCATAACCTGTGGATTGAGTCTGTAGGTTGTACTGAAATATTATAGATTACGTTTGTAAGCTTTAGCCCATAACTTATGGTTTAAGCATGTATGCTTTAACCTATAACTTGTCAATTAAGTTTGTAGGTGTAGCTTACAAATTGTGGATTAAGTTTGTAGATTCTAGTCATAAATTATGTATTAAGTCTGTAAGCTTTATTTCATAACTTGTGGATTAAGCTTATATGCTTTAGCTCATAATTTACGGATTAAGCCTTTGAGCTAGCTCAAGTTTTAACTTTACATGTGGTATGTCCTAAAATCCGCCCACATGTAAAATTTATTGTCCAACACAACAGCTTGACATGTTGCCTGTAGGCTAAAATGTGTGAGATGAACGATTGTGATTGTCTAGATCATGCATGACTATTGTATTTGTAACCTGAAAACTCATAACTATTTTGATAAAAAAAACGGTCAACTTTAATAATTTTGGTAAAACTCCCCTAATCATTTCCAAATCAGTAGTTGTCATATTTATTTATTTAAAAGGAAGCTAAAACTATCGTAGGAGACACTATTTTAAACTCATAACTACCATAGCAATTTTTACTAAAATCTTAATTATATATTTAAGTATATAAAAACATTAAAAATAAAAAAATAAACATAATTTTCATAATTATAAACTAGGGTTTATAACCTTATCACTTTCACTTTTCCAAACCCAAATCCCACCCATGCCCAACCTTTATCTCCCGAAAACAACCAAAATCCAACCACCACCACCATTTCTAGCCACCACCACCGTTCCTAGCCGCCACCACCACCACTTACATCGCCCCCATTACCCTCCCATTGCACCCTACCACCAAAATATACTCGTGCTACCCCAACCGATCATAAGTGCCACTACCACCGTCATGTCTACCACCACCACCACCATTTCTATTGCCCCCACCACTCCGGCCATATAAACCCTTTAAGAAAGAGTACCAAGAATGAAGCATCTCTAGGTTGCACCACCACCATTGTTCACCACCATGACTACTATTCCTACCACCACCACCACCATTCATGTCTCTCTAGGCTACTTTATCCTTATCTCACCACCACCGTCACCGACAACATATCATTGTCATCATTTTTATTAAGATTTTAAGGTGTGTATATTATCTATTTCATTAGTTATTTAAATATTTTGATTTGGTTCTTGTTTAGTAAAATGATATGATAATATGTTCATCGATTTGATTTTTGGTTTGATTTGTTCTTGTTTTGATTTGGTTAATGATATGTTTTAAATTATGTATGTACGTATGTATGCACAATATGTGATGAAATGTATTGTAGTTTGATTTGCTTACTGATTTAACTAATAAACATATGATGAACATGTGATGAAATTGGATATATGTGCTAGATGATTTTTGTGTCAGAAGTTTAAGGTACGTATGTTACATTGTTTTGTTAATTAGTTAAAATATTAAGTTGAATTATTATAGATCATTTACATTGTTGGAATTATATAAATTATTTGATTTGGTTATTGATTTGAGTTGATAGAATGATATGATGAATTATGTTTTGTAATATTTTAGGATTAATTTTAATTAATTCAGAACCTAATTCGTGAAGATATGATGAATTGCATTTTAAAACATTTTTTTAGGATTTTAATTATGCTTTGGAAAATCTGTTTGGGTTTCATTTGTGTTTTATAACTTGTATTTATATTTTTGACATGTTTATATATATATATATGTATAAGTCATCTTATAAATATAGTTTAAAGAAACAACAAACGTGAAGGAGTACACATTATAAAAAAAGCGTTTGGATGGATCAACTAGAGGGCAAAAGAAGAATAGATAAATTTAAAACTTTTATTTCTATTATATGTTAAGTATGTTGTTATTATGCATTCGTATGTTGTTAGTACTTTAATTTAATTTAACATGATGTTAGTACCTTCTTTGTTTAGTATATTGTTTAGTTTAAAGTTGGATATTATCAAGTTAAATCACTCGAACACATTTATAAACTAAATTTAGATATTATTACTTGCATTGTTGTTTTATTGAAACGTAAAATTATTATCTTTTATTATTTATAATTCGACGTGACGGTTTTTTTTCATTTTACAACAGTTATGCCGTCGAATTTTCATATAAACTAGCGTTTGTAACCAAGACGCGCGTTGCGCGTCCTAGATACAGTAAACGGGGCTCAGATAAACGCACATGTTTATAATATTACGTTTTGATTATCATAGCCACAACACGTGATGCTTAAAAGGTGGCTCAGTACCGACGTCGGGTTAAGGCTGCATACCAAAAAAGGTCGCAAGCCAGGCAACCAACGACAAATATGTGGTATCATCATAACCAGTGAACAATTGGAAGAATGGTCTCAGATGGGAAAACCCTAATCAACATCAACAAATTGAACAACCAAACGACAACGTCTCAGATGAGGTACCACTCATCATCATCAACGTAACAGATTACCCAACAACATTGTTGCCGCCGATAAAGAAAGCCGTCAATGGCAACTTTGGGCAGCGACATCCATGATTTCAAACCCGTCTCCCCTTTCTCAAGTCAGCCCCAACAACCGCCTCCACCACCAAGCGGTGATAGCGGAAGCGGTGGCGGTGCAGGCGGTCGCGGCGCACGCGGTGGCGGTGGCGGTGGCGGTGGGCGGTCACGGTGTAGGCGGCGGCGAGAGAGAAAGCAGGGGAAAAGTTCTTCTCTCTTTCCCTTTCCCTTTCCCTTTGGAGTTCTGATCATTTAAAATACCCAAACAACTTTTATGATGTCAGGGGTCAAAATAGGAACTCTCAAAAGTTGCCTGCAGTTGCTGCAAAAGTCATCAAACATGTGTGGCCAAACCACAACCTCACTAAACATTCCTATTTCTCAACTTGCTTTATTAATATAGGGTAATATTAATAAGCATCTCTTGTTATGAACCATCAGCATCATTACATGGGATGAGGAAATAAACACACTTATGAATACATGCGTGAAATGTAGGAATGGATGAATGAATTCTAAAAAGGAATCAAATCCTAATTATGATGAAGATGATCAAGATGGTGACATTTAGAATTTATTTGTTTTGTAAGATTAAAGATGTTTACATTGGTTACTTGGTTTAAATGTACATGTAACTTGAATTGTAAAATGATTTTCTTTGGGTATTAGTAATATTAGCTTTTGTTTGGTGTATAAATATGTTTCCAAACCTGAAATATTAGGAAAAACCTGAGAAATATAAAAAAAATTAAAAAATTAAAATTTCAAACGGTAGGGTCCATAAATGTCGTTGCCATAGGGTTTTTTAATTTTCTTTAATTTTTATTAAAATAAAAAAAATTAGTTGGACCTATAACGACATGATGTCCTAGCCATAGACTAAAAAGGTAAAATTATTTTAATTAAAACACAACATGAAATTTTTGCTGACAACTATGTGACGACAACTTATATGGCGACGACTTAAAAATGGGCTATAGCGACAAGACTATGATGACTAGGTCTATGGTGACGACAAACCGACCCTATCGCGGCTATAAATGTCATCGCCATAGCCTTATTCTTGTAGTGATACTGTTTAAAAAGATTATTTTTTTCATTTGAAATTCTAAAAAGATGGCAACGGTCAAGGGTCCTGTGATGATAGTTGAACGACATTATATCATATAACGTCTAATGATGTTCAATGGTCATTACCTCAATCGTCTTAAGCAGGTTCATGAACCCAACAATCCTACTCGAGTGAGTAATGTGAGTGTGTTGGAATGGTATTTCAAGTGTTTAAATATTAAATATTATGTATAATCACTCGTATTTATGCGTTTGATTATGTTGAATAGGTTAGCTAGGAGTTTGAAATGATTTTGTAGGTAAAATAATCAAGTTGAAAGCTTACATGGTGAAACAAGACATTGGGAGGGGTCAAGAAACAAAGATTTAAAGTGTAGCAGAAAAGCTCTCACCGTAGCCTATTGTAGCCACAGTAGGCTACGTCAGCTTTGGTTTTAAAACAGTAGAAAGCACCCTAGCGTAGGCTATGCTGGTTGGCGTAGCCTACGCTAAGCCTCTGTGGAACACCAATAAAACCGTGTTTTTGTTAGGTTTCACCCACCACTTGCCCCATATTCGACCTAGGACGATTTGAGACGAATTTTGGGAGTTCCTAATCCTGAAATTCATAATTCCACATCTTTTTAACAACATACAATCATCCGTTATACAAATGAACAACAGTTTTGAAGATCATTCAAGAACAATGAGCAACTAATCTTTTCGTGATTTACTTCAAGTAATAGGTTTTGTGTGATTAGGTTTTCGTTTATGTTTGACTTGTATTGAGATTAAACTTTAGAATCCATTAAGTTCATTTACAAGTTTAACTTGTGTTTTGATTATTTAAACAATTGTGTTGATTGACCTTTATTTGAATGTCATACGATATTGTGCGAATCGTATGGTTGTAGGGTCTTTGTTTTCAACTGAATTGATATTGTGTATTAAGACCTGTTAAGTCTTGATTATTATTATCACTTAATCATTGCATGTATAGAATCTCTGTTAAGGATTTTCCATCTAGTTAAACTAAACAGTTAATGAAAGCCGAACCTGGATCCCAGAGTGGATTACCATTTCTTGTAATTGTCTTCTTAATCAAGTTTCATTATTTCTAATTTGTTTTCTTAGTTAATTTGTTAATCATTCCGAAAATTCAATATTCACAGCCAAGAGGCAATAGTTTATAATTTAGCATTTGAATTAATTTCTTATAAATCAAAGTACAATACATGACCATTAATTCCACGAGGATCGACAACCCTACTTACCCTAACTAGTTTAAGGTGAATAAAAACACATATTTTAACATCTTATTTGATTGGTACTTCGACATCAATAATGAGACGAGACAGTGTTCCAGTAAACCGAGCTCAAACCCAACACCCACCTCGCTACACTTACATATGGGGAGTTTGGAGTAAACATCAACATCTAAGTACAAATGCCACCCGCCATTTTCACTCTAGCTTGTTGCCTCGATTGATTTATATGATGAACACTACATGCAACCAATCGTTGCTTAATTCTTCTTTTGGTGCATAATGATCGATAGATCGATCTGAATTATAAGAAAAATATAGTATGTGTTGATGGGCATGTCATGGAAAAGCTAAGTTTATTGCGTCCTTGATTAGAAAAAGCTACCATCATCATTCATGAAACAATATGTTGTGCGTATGTACCATGTGACTAAAATGTGATCATTTTATAGACAATGATAACTCTTGTGAATATAAGAAAGTGTCTTAGAAAAGCATGATTACATCTTATGTGTATGTACTATGTGACTAAAATGTGATCATTTCATAGAAATATGTTGGACCAAAAGAACCAATGAGCCAAGATCAGGAAAACCTCTAAGTCCCACATGACATCACAACAACTGCTGAAGACCTTCATCAGCAGTTTGACAAAGTCTGAAGAATCAACAGCTGAAGATCAAAGATCTGAAGTACAACAACTGAAGATCCCAAAGTACTGAAGATAAGTACTGAAGTCTGAAGTACTGATAAATACAAGACTTCAAGTACTGAAGACAAGTGCTGAAGATCAAAGTCTGAAGAACTGAAGAACTGAAGATCAACTACTGATGCATAAAGTCTGAAGACAACGACTGAAGACATCAGCTGATGACAACTACTGAAGTCATCAGCTGATGAATCATCTGAAGATCAAAGTCTGAAGACCAAAGTGCTGAAGCTTCAGAGTTTGTCACAACAGCTGAAGAAGTCTTCTTCAGTTGTTGTGATGGTTTTTCCTTTCAGCAGTTTTATATTTTTCCTTTCAGTAGTTTGTACAACAGCTGAGGAGTTTGTTCTTCAGCTGTTATAGTTCAGTAGTTGTAAACGACTGAAGAGTTTGTTATTCAGTCGTTGTAGCCTTTCAGTAGTTTCCTTTTCAGTACTTGTAATATGTAGAACACTTAGGAATTTTGTAAGAAGATGTCAGCTGTTGTGACATCTTCAGTAGTTTGTGTTCTATCAGTAGTTAGTTAAATAACTGTTAAATATCAGTGGAATCTGACAACAGTATGGGTCTTTTGCCTATAAAAGGGCAGTGACCTGAATGTATTCCACGCCGAAACATGTGAAATAAATAGAATATTATTCCTTTCATGCAGAATTATTCTCTCTCTACATTTACTTTACATGCAATATTCTTTATGTTCTTGCATTAACTGCTAATTATCGTGCTAAATCCGCTGCGAATACAATCTAATTGATCAAACTAGAGGCTGAGATCCTGTCAAATGGTATCAGAGCGGGTTAATCATTGATCGATTTCACTATTGATCATTTGAAACTGCTCTTTTGATCTCTACGTTTGATCGAATTAGCAATTTGCAAGAATTAGCTGTAGAGAGAGAGATTCTGCTGTTTCTGGCCGTAAACTTGAGGTTCTCTGGTGGTTTTGAGCTACATTTGTTTTGTTTAAACTTGAGTTTGACTAAAAACTGAGATGACTACACCAACAAACGATCCTCACAATACTGGTTCCTCAACCAAGCCTCCGATGCTTGTGAGGAATGAGTATAACATATGGCAAAGACGTATGCTTCACCACTTGTCTGTCAACAGTGCTGGTTGTTGGAAGTCAGTGGTGCATGGACCATACAATCCTATGGTGAGCGTCCCTGAATCTAATGAACAGGTTCCGAAGAAACGTGAACAATATTCGGACGAAGATCTAAAGCTGTTCGAGATTGATGCTAGAGCCCATGGAATTTTAGCCATGGCTATTCCAAATGAGATTTACTCAGGGCTCTTGCATCATGAAACTGCTCATGACCTATGGGTTGCTCTAAAGGAACAATTTGGAGGAACTGATTCGGTCTTAGCAAACAATAGGGAAATCCTCGCCCAACAATATGAGACATTCTCATATAGAAAGGGTGAGACTCTGACCCGCAGTTTGAGCGGTTCTTTTGTTTGATTTCTGAGCTGAAGATGGTCAAACAAGAGTACTCCAACAGCCAGATGAACAACAGGTTCCTCAGATCACTGCCTGAGAGATGGGACACTTATACCATTGTCCTACGCTCCAGTGCAATTCTGGAAACTCTATCTCTCACCCAACTTCATGGGAAACTGCTCACATTTGAGAGAGAGATAGAGCAAAAGAGGAAGTTGTCCACCTCTGGCAAGCTCGCTGATGACTTTGTTCAAGGAAATGCTGCCTTGATAAGTCAGAAGTCAGAATATGCTGCATCAGAAAGTTCTTATGATGAGCATATTGATTTCTCTACCAACTCAGAACAAGCTTTTGTTGGTGTTAGTAGTAGTTCAGGAGGCAGCAGTGATAACTGGTGCTTTTTGATGGATGATTTGAAGGGCATTCTAGATGATGATCTGGAGGAGATGGATACTTTGAGCCAAATGGCAATGATCAATATCAGATCTCAAAAGTTCTACAAAAGAACTGGTAGGAAATTCCCTGGTCTCTCTGGCAAAACCAAAGTTGGTTTTGACAAGAGCAAGTTGAGGTGTCACAAGTGCCAAAGGCTTGGACACTTTGCTAGAGAGTGTAGATCATCTGGATCTAACTCCTCTACACCCTTTGTGACTTTTCCAAGCAATAGCTCACAGCACAGAGGGCAACCTTCCTCCAGTTCTGGTCATCCATCACAAGCACAGGCATCACCTGCTTATTTTGTGCCTCAGGGGTATATGCCATACTCATACCCCTACTACTACGTGCCTCAGCCCAGTCAAACTCAAGCACTTCTGCTCAACCACCACAGGCTCTCCCTAAGCCTCAATCTTCCCCATCTCATCATCAAACACAACCTCAACAACACAGCTTCTTCACCCCAGGAGTTGTTGACTGGAGTAGTCTACCAGATGATCTATCTGGTCAGGAACAACTACTCCAAGGTGCTGGTCAACATGGTGGTGATAGTCCTTTTGGAAATCTTGCTCTGATGGCCCTTGAGTCTGCTGAGGGGTCATCATCCAATGCCTCATCACAGGTATCATCTGAGGCCAAAGCCAAGCTTTGTTCTGAATCATGCATAGCAGCATTTGCTTCTATTAGAGAAGCAAATGTAGCTTTAATAGATAAAAATCTTGAGCTAGAGCACACTATTTCCAAAAGAAAAGCTGATTTTGAGGCTGCACTAAAAGAGAAAAATGATGAGATTTACAAGCTTAAATGCCAAATCAAAGATGGTAAAGCTAGGGAAGATGTACTTCTAGAGAAGTACAGAGACCTCAAGGAAACTCTTGCAAACACCCAAGTAGAGTGTGATCGATGGGTGCAATCATGCAAGGGTTTTGAAATGCTTCTTAAGAAGCAATCAGCTTCCAATGTGAAGTTTGGAATTGGTTATAATCACACTGCTCCTCCTACAGATTTTACTTCAAGAGCAGAAGTTGAATCTGATGGAGAGAGCAATAACCAATCCTTCTCATCAGTGACCTACTATCTTCTGATTCAGCATCATCAGAGATAAAGTCAGCATTAGGTCCTACCAAACCAATCAGCTGATGCTACAACAGCTGTTGGTTCAAATGCTGACTGTCACATGATCAAAAGGTTGATCAACTCAGGTGTTGTCTCTAGAAGTACTAAAGTACTGGAGAGCAAGTGATAACACCTGAAGTTCAAACCTCAACTACTGCCAGCACTGAAGAGAAGAAAACTGACAGTAGAAAAGGTTTGAAGACAACTAAAGAAGAGGTCAGGAAAGCAGGTACTAAAGGGAAGAAAACTGCTAGTACTGATGATAAACAGCTGAAGAACAAGTCTTCAGCAGTTTCATCTTCCTTAGTTGATGATCAACACAAGATGAAGAAGAAGCCATGTGAGATATGTGGCTTGTTCAATCATCTTACTGATGATTGTTGGTACAAAAGGGGTTCCAAACTCAAACAAAAGGAGGAAATTAAAGAGCTAATAAATAAAATGAAAATGAGTTTGAAACCAAGTTTGTACTAGCAACATCAAAGCCTGAAATCCCTAAGCCCAAAGCAAAATCTAAAAGAAAGTAGGGGTTACTCAGGCAACAGCTGAGGTTGCTCAAAAGAAGATGGTGCAACATAGGAATCCATCATCAGCAAGTCCCAATGTGTCTGAAGAGCTGAAAGCTTTATCACAAAGTCAGACACAACTGGTGATGATGGTTCAGCATCTAATGGGAAGAGTCAACCATTTAGATGCTCCTGTGTTGAAACCACAGAAAAGGAAGTCCAAGCCAAAGGGTTCCTCTTCTACACCATCTTCTTCACCTCAGGCTGTTACACATAACACACCTGTTAGTGCTGCACCTGTAGTTGAGAACAGACCCAAAACCAAATAGGTTTGGGTCTCTAAAACTAACTAACATGTGGTTATGATTGCAGGGTTCTTCAACATGCCAAAGAAGCATCTGGTATGTAGACAGTGGAGGATCTATGCACATGACAGGAAGCAGCTCCCTTCTTAATGACTACTCTCAAGGAAAGAAGGGATTTGTCTCCTTTGGCAATGATGCAAAGGGTTACATCATCGGAAAAGGCTTTGTTTCCAATGGGGAAATAAGGTTTGATGATGTTAACCATGTGGAGAATCTCAAGTACAACCTCTTGAGTGTCAGTCAAATGTGTGATAAAGGCCATGTTGCCCTTTTCACAAGCCAGAACTGTCGGATTCTGTCATCCAAAGTTCTAAATTTGATTGACAAGGTGTTGGATGAATACACTCTCCTGAAGGCCAACAGGACAGGAAGAGTGTATGCCTTAGATCTTTCCAAAAAGATAGATCTAAAAGGCCATCCTTGCCTATTCTCCAAGGCATCTCCTCAAGAGTCTACTCTATGGCATAGAAGGCTGGGGCATGTTAATTTCAAGAACATGAATCAGCTGATAAGCCATGGTTTAGTAAGAGGATTGCCTTTGAAGGAGTTCAAGTGTGAAGACAACTGCACTGCTTGCTTAAAAGGAAAACACACAAAGTTTCATTCCCTTCAATAGAAGAACCAAAGTCCACTGCCTGCTTGCAGCTCCTGCACATGGATCTCTTTGGTCCTGTCAGAGTGATGAGCATGGCAAAGAAGAAATACTGCCTGGTAATTGTGGATGATTATTCCAGGTATGTATGGACTTTCTTCTTGCACTCCAAGGATGAAGCAGCCAAGACTATCATGAACTTTGTGTTATTTGTAGAAAAGCAGTATTCCCTACAGGTCAAGTGTGTGAGGAGTGACAATGGAACAGAATTTAGAAACCACACACTTGATGACTTCTACCTGTCCAAGGGAATTAAAAGGCAGTTTAGTATTCCTAGAACTCCTGAGCAGAATGGAGTGGTGGAGAGAAAGAACAGGACTCTCATTGAAGCAGCAAGGTCAATGTTGGCTGACTCAGGGTTGCCACTGACCTTTTGGGCTGAAGCTGTCAATACAGCTTGCTATGTACAAAATAGAACTTTAGTGAATAAGAGGTTGATGAAGACTCCTTATGAAGTACTTCATCATTTGGCTCCTCTGATTTCATTCTTTAGAGCCTTTGGGTGTCCATGTTTTATTCTCAACACTAGCAACCCACTCCAGAAGTTTGCTAGTAAGGTGGATGCAGGGTATTTTGTTGGTTATTCATCAACTTGCAAGGCATACAGAGTCTTCAACTGTAGGACAAAGGTGGTTGAAGAAACTCTGCATGTTAAGTTCAATGAATCTCCAAAGGACAAGATTCCACAAAACCCTGTGGAGTTGTTTGATCTGGACATACTGCAATATGTTCCTTATCAACCTCCAGCTGTTGAGCCTGTCAACAGTTCTCCACCTGGTGGTACTGATGATGATGTAGTCAGTACTCACCTCTTCAGGTTTAGTGACAACCTGCCTGAGTCCACTAAACCTGATGCTCCTGTAGCTTCAGCAGCCCCATCCACAACAAATGCTGATGAGATTTTTGCAAGCTCTACTTCATTTGAGCTGCCATCTCCTACATGGTTCCAAGAATCTCCATCACCATTTGTTGCTGCTGAAAGTCCTACAAACACTTGCACTGACATTATAGTCTATCAAGAGCTGAAGAATCACCCCACATCTCAAATCATTGGTGATATCAATGCTGGAGTTTCAACCAGGAGTCAATTGTCCAATTTCTGCTTCTATGCTCTCTTCATCAGTCAGCAAGAGCCAAAGAACTATCATGTTGCTTTAAGAGACAATGGATGGGTTGAAGCAATGCAGCTTGAGCTTCTTCAGTTCAAGAAACAGCAAGTGTGGGAGCTTGTTCCATTACCCAAAGGTAAGTGTGCAATAGGCACCAAATGGGTATTCAGGAACAAAACAGATGATAAGGGCCAAATTGTCAAGAACAAGGCCAGGCTGGTTGTTCAAGGGTTTGCACAAGAGGAAGGCATCGATTATGATGAGACCTTTGCCCCTGTGGCAAGACTGGAAGCAATCAGACTGTTCCTAGCTATGCTGCCTTTCACAGTCTTAAGGTTTATCAAATGGATGTCAAAAGTGCCTTCTTATATGGGAAAATAAAAGAAGAGGTTTATGTGTGTCAACCACCAGGCTTTGAGACAATAAACATCCTGATTGGGTGTACAAGCTTGATAAGGCTCTTTATGGGCTGAAGCAAGCTCCTAGAGCTTGGTATGAGACACTATCAACTTTTCTTCTCCAAAATAAGTTCACTAGAGGCACCATTGATAAAACCTTGTTCATTAAGACTGTAGGACAGCATAAGCTCCTTGTTCAAATTTATGTAGATGACATCATCTTTGCATCCTCTGATCCAAAGTTGTGTGATGAATTTACAAAGCTCATGAAGCTACGGTTTGAAATGAGTGCTATGGGAGAATTACAGTTCTTTCTAGGTTTGCAAATCAAACAAAGGGATGATGGAATTTTCATCCATCAGTCCAAATACACAAAGGAGTTGTTGAATAAGTTTGATTTACAAACCTGCAAGCCCTGTTCTACTCCCATGAGCAGCATCACACAACTAGATGTAGATCAGAAAGGTAAAGCGGTTGATGAAACCCTTTACAGATGTATGATTGGGTCCTTGATGTACCTTACAGCTTCTAGATCAGACATCATGTTTGCAACATGTGCCTGTGCTAGATTTCAGGCTGCACCTAAAGAATCCCATTTGATTGCAGTCAAAAGGATATTTAGATATCTGCAAGGTACCCAATCACTAGGTCTTTGGTATTCAACTGGGCATTCTTGCAAATTAGTTGCTTTCTCTGATAGTGACTATGCAGGATGCAAAGTCACCAGAAAATCCACTTCTGGTGGTTGCCAATTCCTAGGCAATTGTTTAGTTTCATGGCAGAGTAAGAAACAAACATCAATTGCTACATCCACTGCTGAAGCTGAGTACATTGTTGCTGCAAGTTGTACATCTCAGATACTCTGGCTTCAGAACCAACTCTTGGATTATGGCATTACAGAGACTAAGACTCCATTATTAATGGATAGTGCTTCAGCTCTTTGCATTGTTAAAAATCCAGTCCAGCACTCTAGGACCAAACATATAGAGATCAGACATCATTTTATTAGGGATTGCTATGAAAAAGGTCTGATTGATCCAAAGTTTGTGCCTAGTGCTGATGAGCTTGCAGACATATTTACTAAGCCTTTAGATAGTGCCACATTTCAAAACTTGGTACTAAGGCTTGGTATGCTGCAGCTAGAATAATTTGACCAATACTGATGCTCTCAGTTCATAAATACTGATGAGCATTAATATGCAAAGGTCAAATATAAGTACTGATGAGTAATTTAGTCTTCAGCATTTTCACAACTACTGAAGACTAAAATGCTTCAAAGTACTGATGTACATTATTTGTTGAAAACAACTGATGTAGTGAGGTGGATTACAACTACTCATGTATCACTTTCAAACAAATAAGTACTGAAGAACAAATTTTGTTCACAAGTACTGATGTGTAATCTTACACAAGTACTGAAGACAAAATTTGTTCACCAGCTCTGGAGTATTTCATCAGCACTTGTGAACATCTGATCACAAGAGCTGAAGGCATAAATATTCACAAGAGCTGAAGGGTCAATGAAACATCTGAAAGTCAGCCAAAGAGCTGATGAGTAAATGTGGAGGTCAGCATGAAACAACTGATTTGACAGAAACAGCTGATGAGTAATTTTACTCTTCAGCTGATGCCAACAGCTGCTGTTTCATACCTAAACAACTGAAGGACAAAACCATGTCTTCAGTAGTTTCACAACTACTGATGACTAACACCAAGTCCTCAGTTGTTTACAACAACTGAAGCAATACCATGTCTTCAGTAGTTCACAACTACTGATGTCAGTAGTTCATAACTACTGAAGGCTAACACCAAGTCTTCAGTTGTTACAATGTCTGTAGATGAAAAATTAGGTCTTCAGTAGTTTATAACTACTGAAGACTGACAACAAGTCTTCAGCCGTTTACAACATCTGAAGGACAAAACCAAGGCTTCAGTAGTTTCATCTACTGAAGACTAACACTAAGTCCTCAGATGTTACAACCACTGAAGGTTAAAACCACGTCATCAGTAGTTTCAACAACTGATGACTAACACCAAAACCTTCAGTAGTTTTCTTTCAGCCTTTGCCATACCTATAAATACCCAACCTTCAGAGCTTTTCATTCTCACTTGACCTAACTTTTCAAAAACCTCTGAAAATCCCATACACCATTAATGGCGACCATGCAACTCAAACCTCAACACAACTGTGTCACTCATCTCACCAAATCGCCATTATAGCCTAAATTTCACCATGCCGTCGATCTTATGAACGACTCACCTTACCAAACGGCATTCTTCTGAACCCCACCATATACACCGACTCCTTGGCGGAGTTCTGGACGAACATCATCGTCCAAACCGGAGAGAATGATGGCGAGATCTCTCTCCGGTCTTCCGTCAACAACCACCTAGTGGTTATCACTCCAGCTACCATTCGAGAAACCCTAAAGCTGGAGGATGCCACCTACCCAACCTCTTACCCCAAAGGCGCCCTCGATCTATGCTTCACAGCCAACGACTATCAGGGCGACCTCTCTGCCACCACCTTGTTGAAGAAACACTTCCCTGATCCCCAACGACTCGTTTTTCACATGGTGAATGTGTGTCTGGCCCCCAAAACTTCTTCATGGGACCAGATGTCAACAAGGTGGCAACAGGTATTGTATTCTATCTTTGAGAAACAACCCCTAAATTTTACTGATATTATATTTTTGGAACTCAAGGATATGGCCACAAAACCCATTTCTAACCGTTGGATCTTGTATCCTCGGTTCATAATGGCTATCATCGAGAGCCAGCTTCAAGCTGAGGGACTTGTTGGCACTGGGGTCCCTGCCATGGCTATTCTAGCTGAGGTATACTCCAGGCACAACTCTGACCAAACACTAAAACAGGCTGGCCGGCTGCGAAAACCCACGCAGCAGGAACCCACAGCCTCCACCTCCAAATCCAATGTCCCCACCAAACCAAAACCCAAAAAGAAGCCCAAAAAGGCTACTCAGGGAAATGAGTCCCCTGAGGATGCCCCTGCAACACAAAGGCAGGATGTGGCTGCTGGTTCGATTCTCCCAGCAGCTACCACGACTCCACCCACCACAACCGCACAGGCTTCCTCTCAACAGGAGCCTGATGCAACCACTTCAGGGGCACCCACACATCTGGGGTCTTTCTCACTTGAGGAGACTACCATTGAAATGCACAGTCCTCCCCATGTGCACACTGCTTCAAGCCCATCTCCTACTGAGACCACCCCACAAAGCCCTACACTCATAATAGCCAAAGTGCTGACCCATCTGAGCACTCCACCCTCTCCCCAGAAACCAATTACAACTGGGGAGACTCCAACCGAAAGCGGGTGGACACTAGTGCCGGTGGGATCCCACAGCACAGAGAATCACATGTCCAATCTCCCAGTGTGGCTAGGGAGATAGGATATTCTGGTGAGGCTGCCACTTCCCCTGTATCAGCACATGAGCAGGGAGAAGCTGGTACAAGCAATAAGACCTCACCAGAGGCAACTGCCGATGATGGATACAATCCGGAGGCTGGAAGTCCCCAGTACCAAGAACAAGGGGCACATGCTACTTCTGAGCCACACTCAGAGCATGTATATCCTGACATAGTCAGGAGGTCAGGTGATTCAGTTCACACTGATGATGACCTGAGCTTCTTCTTTGATGTAGTCGCTCACAACACTATCTTAGAAGATGAGATAAGCAAACTCAAAGAGCTGCTTGCTCAAATGACTCAAGATAGAAGTCCATCTGCCACCATTAACCCACAGATGGCACCTTCACCCGAAGGTCTCCAAAACACTCAACCACTCCTACAAACTCGGCCACCTGCCTCTGCTTCTGGCACTAGTTCTCAGGAACAAACCCTCCTGAGTAACTAGATGCTATCCTCCAAAAATCCCTGCCTCTCATCACACCTATAATCACAGACCTTGTGATAAAAACCATTGATGAGAGGCTTCCCACACATATACAACCCCTGGTGGAGGTTGCTGTAGCCAAGGCGCTTGCTGATAGTCAACCCCAACCAATGCACCCAAAAAGGGGGAGACATCAGTGCAAGCTAAGAGGAAGAGGGGAGAGGAGGAGATAGAAGTAGGAAGAAAGGAGGTGATTGAGAGGAAAAGGTTGAGGAGACAAAGGGGAAGGGGAGGGAGAAGGAGGAGAGAGCTGAAAAAGAAGTGGCTGAAATCCAAAAGGATTTCAGTGTCACTTATCAAAAGAAGAGAGAGAGGAGGGAGAGAAGGTAGATCCTGATCTAGCAGCCCTTGTCAAGGAGGCTGATGCTGAACAAAGCAGATCAATGGACTCTGTCATTGATCAGCTGTTCAGGCAAGGCTTTGACAAGGACACTGCCTTTCTAGATCAGGAGATTAAGAAGATGGAGACAAGAGAAATAGAACACTGATGGTCTACTTATAGCCAAAAGGATAAAATTAGACTCGAGGCTATGAGTAGATTCATTTCGAAGTATCTAGGCAGGCCAGTCCTTGATGTCAAGGCATGGACCAGGGAAAGAATCTTGGCTATAGCCACCAAGATCTGTTCAGCTGGTGATTTCACCAAAGGACTGGTCGCTGAGGCCCTTTCTGAAGCAGGTGCTGGGAACAGGACCCTGCTAGTAAAACAAACAAAACCTACCCTTATCTCTAGGTTGCTAGCAGGGCCTGCCAACATTCCCACACCAACAACCCAAACACAACACACAAAACCAACCCCTTCACCATCAAAACCCGCAGCCAATGATCCACCCTTGAAGAAGAAGAGAAGGGTGTTGAGGCTGCAAGAAGAAGAAGAAGAGGAGGATGAGGAGGATAGACTGCCCCTGTCTGCAGTCATTCCTCTACCCAAAGCCAAATCCAAAACCATCACTCCCACCTCACAGATGGATACTGTGAAGGTTAAGATAGAGGAAGAGGAGCAGCAGAAGCTTCATGATGCTGAAATGCTTAAGTCAATTGACCAAGCTTATGCTGCTTCTACCTCTATCATAAATATGAAGAAGGAAGCTCTGAGACTCTTCACTCTCAAACAAACTTTCCAATATGACAAAGAGAGAGTGAGGACTTGGCCTGATCCTAGGGTGGCTCACAGGATTACAAAGAAAGACATTCCTGTGAGGTACAAGAGCCAGATGAAGAGGATTGTAGATGAAGTGATTACAGTGGCTCTTGTATTAACACCCTGGGAAATTGTGGATGAGTTCGAGAAGGCCTATAAGTCTAAGCAACCACCCGAAATGATGTTGGAGAATAGGGTGGTTAGGAAAGGCTTAGTTTATAAGAGGCTTGAGAACTTCCACAAAGATGAGCTCAACTTGTTGCTATAGGGCAGACATCCAGATGAATTTGCATACAGGCAAATCACAACAGTTGAGCTCAAGAATGGCAAACAGGTCAAGTTTGTCTCAGAGCTGTACGGCCGTGAAGGATTATTTGATGGTGGGGCAAAGGACCTGTCCAAGAAGAACAAATGATTTTCGTCAGAGCCTACACCAGAGAATCCTACAGGCTCGTACGTGGGAGGTAGGTTTCATGGATGGGACAACAGCTCTGTGTCCAAATCCCTAAAACAGAGCTCCCATCCATACTTAGCCAAACAAATACCAGAAACCTCCTCCCAGGCCAGTGCTTATCAGGGTCAACTTCCGATCTGATCCAGAAGGAAATAGACCAATATTTCTGCCAACAATAAGTGGGACAATAAATAACTTAGAGGTTTTGGCTGCATTGGTTCAGGGGGAGTTTGTTGGACCAAAAGAACCAATGAGCCAAGATCAGGAAAACCTCTAAGTCCCACATGACATCACAACAACTGCTGAAGACCTTCATCAGCAGTTTGACAAAGTCTGAAGAATCAACAGCTGAAGATCAAAGATCTGAAGTACAACAACTGAAGATCCCAAAGTACTGAAGATAAGTACTGAAGTCTGAAGTACTGATAAATACAAGACTTCAAGTACTAAAGACAAGTGCTGAAGATCAAAGTCTGAAGAACTGAAGAACTGAAGATCAACTACTGATGCACAAAGTCTGAAGACAATGACTGAAGACATCAGCTGATGACAACTACTGAAGTCATCAGCTGATGAATCATCTGAAGATCAAAGTCTGAAGACCAAAGTGCTGAAGCTTCAGAGTTTGTCACAACAGCTAAAGAAGTCTTCTTCAGTTGTTGTGATGGTTTTTCCTTTCAGCAGTTTTATATTTTTCCTTTCAGTAGTTTGTACAACAGCTGAGGAGTTTGTTCTTCAGCTGTTATAGTTCAGTAGTTGTAAACGACTGAAGAGTTTGTTTTTCAGTCGTTGTAGCCTTTCAGTAGTTTCCTTTTCAGTACTTGTAATAGGTAGAACACTTAGGAATTTTGTAAGAAGATGTCAGCTGTTGTGACATCTTCAGTAGTTTGTGTTCTATCAGTAGTTAGTTAAATAACTGTTAAATGTCAGTGGAATCTGACAACAGTATGGGTCTTTTGCCTATAAAAGGGCAGTGACCTGAATGTATTCCACGCCGAAACATGTGAAATAAACAGAATATTATTCCTTTCATGCAGAATTATTCTCTCTCTACATTTACTTTACATGCAATATTCTTTATGTTCTTGCATTAACTGCTAATTATCGTGCTAAATCCGCTGCGAATACAATCTAATTGATCAAACTAGAGGCTGAGATCCTGTCAAAATATGACTCAAATGTTTTTTTTATTATACATAGCTAACTAGGAGGTTGAAACATACGATAAAATAAACTAACGATGTTAAATAATGATGAGAAAGATGTTGGACTTCCCAAAACACTCTTGAAACGAAAGAGACCTCCCCAATAAAGAAGAGATCTAAAGTGTGCCAGAAACAATATATGTCAATAATGTTTTACATAAGATCCTAAAGGATCACACGCTTACTAACGTTAATCAAGTTTGTGTTTAAAATGGTTTTAAACACGATAACACAGTAAAGTTGAAGTGTATAATTGTTTGGTAAAATAAATACTACGAATAATTCTAAATATTAATTATTATTATCATCATTATTTGAGTTAATTTCAACTTTGCTCTACTTAGATTTGATAAAAATAACATATTTCGTTCAAAGTTTAAAGATATTAATTTCAATCTAAAAGTTTTATTATTTGCTTTAGTTTTAATTCAAAAGTTTATTGTTTTAGATTCAAGTTGAAACAACTGATAAAAGTTTTGTACTGAAATAAAACAACTTAAACATTTTGAAGGTAAACTGATGTTTTTTAAATCATTTGGAGGTAATTTCAACTTTGCTCAGTTAGATTTTATAAACATGAGATGCATCGGCACTTTTCTTAACAGCTAACCTAAGGGAGCCGAAGGCAATTTGCATGTGACGAATCCCAATTAGATAACTAATTAGTTAAGGGCATGCCATGAGAAAAGTAGATATGTGCTTGCTAACCAGGGAGATGCATATGATAAAATTATTCATGTGGAGTAATCACATGTGACGTAAAAAAAATTATCTTAAAAAACACGTAAACTAACACCGGTAATCATCACTAAAAAATTATTTAGCAGTTGTGTGAGTTGACAATTAAAAAAAAGGCCACAGCTAATTGCACGCCCTGTCAGGTGATACCCGGACGCCCTTTGACTTTTTTCACGGCCCGAGAAGGGCCTCACGGGCCGTGAGTTATTCGAAATTTAATTTTCACAACTACATCTACTCACGGCCCGTGTAGGAACAAACGGCCCGTAAATGTCCACACCCACGGCCCGTTAACAAAATCCATAACGGCCCGTGAGGCCCGTCACGGGCCGTAGTTGTCCTTCTGAGAATTTACTTTCCTCGATTTGCGTGCACTTTTAAATTTTATAATTATGTGACACGACGTATTATTCCTTGATTCGATTTAAGATTTTATATAAACCGTTATATATGACTTGTTATATACGGTTAGTGAGAAACGAAACATTTAAAATGTCTTCTCGTGGAGGTAGTAGAAGACGTCAAAATGAGTTCTCACGAGATATTGTGGAAAGTATTCCTGATCCAATAGATAACCATAATTGGCAGAACGGGAGGAACTGGTCTCAGAATATTATTCACTTTATACGTAACGGTGATTCTCAAACATGTAGAGTGTATTACATGGGTCATTCCGATATTCCGTTACAATTTTGGCGTGAATTACTCGGAAACATGTCTTTAGGTACAGAGGTATGATTTAAAGTTTTTTTTGCATATTTTATTTTATTTTAAAATTCTAACAATTAAAAAAGCTGTTATTTTATAGCATGTTCGGGCGTGGACAAATAGACTCACAATATGGAGATACGAAGACCACCCGTCCCACCGCCTGTTCCCAGGACCATCATTCGGCAGATTCCGCCGACGGGGGAGTTTATGGCGGAGGCACTACATTTGTTGCGCCAGTCCCAGGCCTTGCTAGTATGAACGGCGGATGCGTGCAGCATTTTTGCTGCTAGCCAGGGTATCGACCTCCCCCCTCGGCCGGAGTTGCCTCCGTTTGTCAGACGACCTGCGGGTGATGACGAGGAGACTGCTGGTGGTGGTGATGCGGAGGATGCTGGTGGTGGTGATGCTGGTGGTGGTCATGACGCATAGATAGTAGGATTTTATTGTTTTATTTACCTTTCATGTAAAAAAATTGAAAAATTATGTTTATATATTATGAGTTATTTTGGATGACGTTTAAATGTTTAATTATATGTTTACAATTGGTTGTGCTTGTGGAGGAAGTGGTTTGTACGAATAATATTAAATCAACCTTTTGGAGAATAAAATCAGTACTTGAACCTACTCGTCCCACATAAAGAAATATATAATCCTTCAGAAAATCCGACGCCAGGCTCTGCAATTATATAAACATACTTGAATCTCAGTCGGAAAAGTTGCACTGAAAAACATACTTGAATCTCAACATATATTATGCATCTCATATCATTAACATTCCTACACACCTTTTATGCTAACCAAATGCCCAGCTCATATAAACAAAATTCAAAGGTTGAAGAAAAATTCGATAATCTTCTTATTACATTTTTCTTTGGAAAACGAAAGAATTGATTACATGTTTATAATTCAACAACAATAAAGAATTGAATAAATAATAGATTACATGTTTACAATTCAATAACAATAAAGAATTGAATAAATAAAGAATTGAAAGAATTGATAAATGTGTAAACTATACTAAATCTACATGTTCAACCGGGTCTACGGGCCTTAGTTCAAGATATTTTGAATTCGACTTTTCCGTATATAGCCTCACAATCATTGGCATTTTCTGTTTTGTACAAATGCCAATATTTGCTCGGAACAGGCATTGGATAGTCACCCACTAATCGAATTCTAATGAAATGGCAATCTTGAACATAAGCAATTGAAATTATATGATGTTCACTGATATCACGAGGAGATAACCAGAACGGGAAAAAAGTAGCGGAGTTGCCGATCGATATAAAAATTATAACCACTCGAAACCTGTTAGCAATAAGTATTGTAGCAGGTGGCACTGTTATCCAATTTTTGTGTGGAGCCGCACCTAACCCGTTCCAGTTTAATGATTCCCTTATTTCGTTTATATCAGGAAACATCGCAGCGTACCTATGTCTGTTTTCATCCAACTCAGATATAAGTTCCGTACGTATAAAACGCCAGTGATTTTCACCATATCCCAATGCGAGTGCTATAGCACGAAAACCACAATTGCTGTCCGCTAAAACATCATCCGCACCTGAAATATACGGGAAAAAGAATGATGGAATCCAGCGGTTAAACCGGAAAAAATTGTTTTTATCTTCGTCGCCCGGGATATATGAAAACTTGGAACTCTGTTGAGATAATCCATCTTTGGCTCTTGATTTTGAAGACATGGATTGACTGCGCTGCAAAGGCCCTTGTTTTGACTTCACCACCGAACTTGAATATGTTGGCGGACCTTCAAAATTTTCTCTCGGTTGAACATATGAACTATGTCTGGGGGCGTCTAATATTGTTTCTTTTTGCTTATCTTTTTTTGGACGACCCCGTGTATGTGTTTGGACATTAGGAGGTTTTTTATCCGTTTTTGAAGGATTAACGAAAGATTTGAAAATATTAATCAAAGATCTTTTCACATTTTCGGGTTGGACAAGTAAATGTTTTGTCACCATCTCCATCTCTTTATGTACATCTACTTGAACCTCCCGTACAATATACGCGGGTGAAAAATCTAGCTTCCTCCAAAAAACATCAATGGGATCGAGCGGGATACATTGACCTATAAAATAATATATTAAATAAAATATAATAAAAGTTTTCATGAAAAAATAAAAAACGTAAAAGAACATTCACCTGTTTGAAAGTAATTGTTTAATTTACAAGCACACGGAAGACCAAAGCTGGTAAAAAGATGGCAGCCACATGATTCTTTGGATGTAATTAGATGATTTATCCTGTTAATCTCACCGACTAACATATCCAAAGCCGCAATAGAAACGTTACCTCGCAGCAATTTAAACACTTCATGATTATGCTGCACCATAAGCATGATTTTGCTTTTGGTAAAACTTTCTTTTATAGCAATTTCCTGGGTAGCTAAGATATTATTAATGAAAGGAATAAATCTATCCAGGGTGCTATTGGTTGCTTTCAGGTAACTTTTCAACAACGAATGTTGGCTCTCAACTCGGTTCGTTGTGTGCTGACCGAAGTTATAACTTCTATTTATCCACGCCGACACAAATCTCTCTTTGTAGGGGTCCAACCAGTTATTTTTGAGGTACATCAGCACTCCTATTAAAAAAATGTACTTATTTTTATGTAAATATACATATATTTTTAAGAATAACACTAGAAAACTTACTTGAATGGTTGGATACCAATCTGCGATAAAGCCGGTCGTAATTATAAGCGTATATGTCCTCCGTTTCAGAGTTAATAAGTACCGACCACACATGCTGAAAAGCACCCCACTCTTCATTTGAAAAATTCGCCTTACAATGTTTAGCAATATTTTCCGAAATATGCCATCTGCAAAGTAATCGAACAGCACTCAGAAAAACTTCTTCTCACGCATTCATCAGAGCGAGGTCTCGGTCGGTTAGTATAACACGGGGCTCCATACACTTATCTTCCAGCGTTGCTTTTAGTTGCTCTAACACCCATCTGAAGTTGGCTTCACGCTCATAATCAATGAATGCGTGAGCAACAGAAAAATATTTCAGGGTGGATGTCACACCAACCATTTGAACAAAAGGCATTTTATACAAGTTAGTTTTGTATGTTGTGTCAATCATCAGCACGTGTGGGTACGCACGCCATAATGTGTGAGATGTGGGATGTATAAAAAAACCCCGTCGACGGTATTTGTCGGTTCCTCAATGTGAGGGGTGTAAATATATTGATGTTGTTGTAGTATAGAAAAAAAAACCTGCATTGGGGTTTCACCAATTCTGGTGGAATTTTTTATTTTTGCCCGAGCGTTGTATATGGTTCGTAACACAGACACGTTATTGGGATTTTGTTCCCTCAACGTGCCTAGAATGTTTCGAGGGTCAATATTTTGCTCGGTCAGATTCTTTACAGTAGAAAGCTTATTTTCGGTGAGCCTTATTGCGTATGCATGTCCTTCCAGGTGTTCAGCAGGTTCATGGTTATGAGTATCATCCACAACAACTATAATCCACCCATCTCTCTGCATCTGGTACTTACCTTGCAATTCAAATTGACAGTTTGTTTTTTTCGTGCCACTTTTTCTTAGAGTGGATGCTCCCTTATATACACCACCCCGATCGCATTTCAACCAAATTTTAACCACCAAACCATTCGAATTTCTTTTTGAACGTTTGGTGACAATAACGAACCCATTTTCTCGCCCCACGTTAGTTGCCCAATCAACTAATTCTTCACGAGATGAGAAAACCTAATCAATTTAATATTTTTAGTTAGTTATTACTAAATGATAGTAAAATGAAAGTAAAATTAAATATGATATATCTTATAACCTGATTCGTGTCGTATAAACCCTTTTTACCGGAACCAGAACCGTCATTATCCCCGCTGCTATCGCCACCGTTATCACCCCCGTCATCGCCGCCGTCATTCCCGCCGTAATTGGACGTGAACTGTCCTAGATAGTTTGAAGCAGCCTCATCGTAATAACCGTAACCCTCCTGAGGGTAACCGTAACCCTCCTCAGGGTAATAGTTAGATTCCGAACCGAATAAATAGTTGCTATCCCAGAAAGACATCGTAGCGTTAAATATTAACGTTAATATAGCACTTGAAATGGAATATTGCGTTTATGTAGTAGTTGAAATGAAATGAATTTATATCGTAGAAATTTGAATTATGAAATGAATTTATAAACTAACGTTTATATAGTAGTTGAAATGGAATATTGCATCTCGTCACATAATTAACACGAATATCGAGGAATATTACGTCATATCAAATAATGTTATAAATACAAAATTACACGACTATCGAGGAATATTACGTCATATCAAATAACGTAATAAATACAAAATTACACGAAAAACGAGGAATAATATATCTCGTCAAATTATTAAAGGTGATACTAGGACCCGTAAAGACGTTCACGGCCCGTATCTGGAATGACACACGGGCCGTGACTGGCTTCACGGGATTTGGATTAATACGACCGTGATCATATTCACGGGCCGTTACTTTCTTGAATTACATTTTTGAATGACTGATTTGACCCATACGGCCCGTGAAGGGCCTTACGGCCCGTAAGGAGGGCGTCCATTTATCCCACAGAGCGTCTCTTTAGTAGGCCCCCTTAAAAAGCAAACATAAGAGAGGGCAATTTACATATATTGGAATCTATAATTTATTCTTATTTTAATTTTATTTTCTTTTGAAAAGCAACACCTAGCTTATATTTTTAAAAAAAATTATTATATCCTATCTTCTGCAAACTAAAACCCATAATCTTTTAATTAATGAGTCATCAGTTACCAGATCCTCAAATAAAATCCTAACTTATTAATGAATTAAGGTCGTGCCATGAAAAACATATATACTTACTAATAAAATTAACAAGGGTGATACATGTGATAGACCATAAATTAATTATCATGTGAAAGAATCACATGTAACATTATATTTCTATTTTTATCTACGTACAATAAAATGTGAACACTAATAGTCCTTGGCGTCTATAAATTCCAAATTCGATTTTCAACCAGTATCATCAATATACATCTCCTTCGAGCTAGCCTTGAATTAAAAGCCTCGAATATCATCATGCGGTCCATGATCATGCAAACTCTAATTTGCTTCCTTCTTGTTTTTGTATCTCAAAATTATTATATGATTCACGCATCAAGAGTTGTAAAGGTCGAACCTTCTTCGTATGATCTTCATCAAGTTAACATTAATGAGCAAGCTTCACAAGGTTTTACGCCGCATAGTGTAGAGCCAAAATCTTATGGGCTACACAAAAGTGGTCCGTCTCCGTCTGGTAAAGGGCATGAAGTATAGCTTATGTGCTACATCTATGTAGTTTTATGATTTTAAACTTTTGAAATCTAAATAAAAACTTGTGTATTGCTTCTCTATCTTTCCTTAGTTTTGGTCAGTAAAATGATTAATTATCGGTACTTAGTTTAACATTTTTTGACCAACTAATCTAAACCTAAGCAGGTTTACTTTTACTTAGGGCTGCAAACAAACCGAATGAACACAACCAAGGCTTCATGTTCGTTTATCAAGGAAATGAACTTGTTTATGAACTATTCAAGAACACTTACAAACGAGATTTCTTGTTCGTGTTTGTTCATTAAGAAAATGGGCATGTTCATGATCTGTTCATAAACATTTATCGAACACAAACAAATATTCATTAACATAAACGAACAAAAAGAAAAATTTATGAACACAAAACGAATACAAACAGATCATTTTACTAATCAATTAAAACTAAAAACACAAAACACGATTAGTGAGATCTGGCACTTCGATATAAAGCTTCAATTAATCCCAATCCATGTTGTTCGATTAAAATCTATTGTGGGATTTCTCACGTTTTGTTCGAACGAATACCATTGTTTGATTGAGATATACTGTGGGATTAAGATCTCATTGCTTTCAGGCTGTTTTGATCTCAGATCTCTTCATCAGCATCTTGCTACGTGAAGTTTGTGTTTACGAGTGTCAATAGAATATTGTCTTCATAGTTCTCTTTCGATTGCTAATTTGTGTCGACTAGGTTAGGATTATGATATCTGATTGTTATTTCACTCATTATTTGATATTGTTTCTTGTTAGTTTCCTCTCAAGGAACAATTAATATCATGTGTTTTAATAGATAGATATTTAACATTTTAAATTAACGAATTTAACGTGTGGATGGAAATGACAACTTTTTAAAATCTTGGGGAACCAGAAGCAAAAATAAAATATTTTTGGATGAACATAAACCAAACCAAAAGGGAGGAAAACGACTCAAACAATATTTAAAAATTATATATATATATATATATATATATATATATATATATATATATATATATATATATATATATATATATATATATATAGCAATACAATATTCAAGTTAAATAGATTTTATGATGTTAACATATGAATGTTATAACCATTTAAAAATCATAAGCGCAGTTGGTTTAAAAGTTAACAATTATAATAATCACATAAGTAACATATTTCTATATGATAATTAAGGTAGTCACATGTAAATAAAACAATTTTGCCCACCTAAACTTTTAAACAGTATGTTAAAAGGCAACACATTTTCTCAAATGTATTAAAATATAGATAAAAACATCAAAAATAGAAAAAAATCTAAGTTTCATCATTAAAAAGGTTTACATTAATAAGAGAACTAGTTGATAATGAATCGGTTTCAGCAGCGGCTGTGATCCCGTGAACCAACGATTCTTCGCATTTTGGAGGTCGTGTATCGAATTCAATAACTAGTATATATTCGGGACTCGCACATTGATTGTTAGCCAAAGGTGGAGTTTTATTTCTTATCTCGTTTTTTAATATATTTTGTTCATAAATTAATATGTTGGTTTTCAATTATTTAAATATTATAGTATTGGTTAAGAATTAATTAATGAAATAATTAGTAGACGTAAACACGCATATTGAGTGGTAGCGTTGATAATATTCGTAACTTAATATAAAAATGAAACCGTTAAAAATTCACGTCAAAAAGATGATAAAAATAAGCATGTCATAACGACAATTTCAGATTTCATAAAACATCAAAAATTTAAAAGTTGTTAATAAAAGCTATAAAAATATTGAAACTTCTAAGCAGCTTTAACATGTATGTTTATGTTTTGATATTTATAGAATATTATACACTAACTCTTTATGAATGAAATTTATTAAAACGCAGATAAATATAAACGAAAAACAAAAAATAAGAAATTGTGAGCGGACCGGTAATGGAAAAGGCGAGGTTGGAAAAATAACAAAAAGTATAGTGCGGTAACTTTAACTAAAGTTTATAGGATTTTATTTGTTGCAAGTTTAATGAAAATCACTTGTAATATATATTGTGCATGTATTTTTCCAGTGGTTGTAATCACTGATCCATTAATATTTGTACTTTTACGCTTAACATGCATGTAATTTAGTATTCTTACATGTCGCAGATTGAAATTTAGTATTCATAATGGTCATAAATTGTAGTATATGGATCAACGTACAAACTGTGTCTTATGAAAAAATGAAAATTATTTCCGTCGCCAGTTAGATATATATAAGAAAAAGAAGGAATTTGTTTTTATTTATTTATAACAATTTGCAACAACAACAACCATCAACGCTACTTCAATATCCTAGCTAATTAATTTCTCCTTCACTCTCTTGATTTCCTGTTGATTTAGCAGGAGATGGAGCAAATGCAATTACCGTTCTTGGAGTAGGAGCACTTAACCTGCATAAAACCAACAATACAAGATGCCAAAATTAGCATATATATGTATATGCTAACTATATATGTATATATCTCTAGCAAGAGTTGATTAAAACTTGGTTGTAAATGAAAATGATGGAAGGAAAGTTTTAGAGTTATAAGTCGGATTAAGTGCATACCTGTTGCAATCAACATTAGGGTCGATCAAAGCCGTATCAAGATCTATATGACAAAGTTTGGGAATTTGCTGAGCTTTGTCCATGTTTATCCCCATGACATTTATAGCTTGCTTTAAGCACTGGCAAACGGATGTTAGTTCTGCAGGGCTCGAGTTAGCAATCTGGCTCAAACTTTGAGCACTCTGGCAACATGGGACACTCATCTTGCTAAATCCCATCAAGAAACCTTGGCAAGGCAACATTCTAGCTATGGCATCTTGACAAGAAAAGGCGTGCACGCTTCCACCATTAGTTGTGGTCACTACAAACATAAACATTAACATCCAAGTGCAAATGCCACCGCCCATTTTCACTCTAGCTTGTTGCCTAGGTCGATTTATATATGACCAACACTACACACAAACAATTGTTGCTTAATTCTTTTGGTGGGTAAACTAATCAATCGATCGATCTAATTTATAAGGAAAATATAGTGCGTGTTGATGGGCATATCATGGAAAAAGTTAGGTGTATTTCGTCTTTAATTAGAAAAAGCTAATGTCATCATTCATGAAAAAAATATGTCGTGCGTATGTACCATGTGACTAAAAAATGATCATTTCATGGAAAATGATAAATCTTGTGAATATAAGAAAGTGTCTTAGAAAAGCATGATTACACCTTTAGCTAACATGTGTAAATTCTGAGCCTTTGGCTTTATATTCATAATAAAAGGACTCAAATGTTTTTAATTATAAATAATAACTAGCTAGGAGGTTGAAACATATGATAAAATAAACGAAAGAGGCCTCCCCCATAAAAAAGAGCTCTAAAGTATTCCTGAGAAACAATATATGTTAATAATGTTTCACATAAGATCCTAAAGGATCACAACCTTAGTAATGTTAATCAAGTATATGTTTAAATGGTTTTAAACATGATAACACAGTTAAGTTGAAGTGTATAATTGTTTCGTGAAATAATTACTACGAATAATCCTAAATATTAATTATTACTATTATCATTATTTAAGTTAATCTCAATTTTACTCACTGAGATTTAATAACAATAACAAATTTCTTGCAAACATTTAAAAATATCAATTTCATTTTAAAAGCTTCATTATTTGTTTTAGTTTTTAGTTCAAAAGTTTTATTGTTTTTGTAGTCAATGTGAAACAACTGATGAAAGTTTTGGACTGAAAATAAAAACAATTTATAAAACTTTTGAAAGTAAATTGATTTTTTTATCTTTTAAACGAGTATAATATTGTTATATAAAAAAATAGATTGAGACCCGTGTACTACACGGCTAATAAAAATAATATATTGTAAGATTTCAGATTTGAATTTAGATTGATTTTTTTATGTTTACATGGTAAGATGTAAATATACACCGACTCTATAAATTAGATATTGTTAGTGTAAGAAAATTAAAATATAATTAATTTAAGATTAGAAAACAAACCAATTCTAGATTTTAAAAATTGGAACGATTTAAAATAGATTGAAAGGTAGTGAATTCAAAACTATATTTGAAGCCTAGAAAGTTGATACGTTTTATAATCGTTATTTTAAAATTTAAGCGTAGTATATGTTCATTATCAAAATGCTTAAATTTTAAATATTTTTTATTAAGCAATGATTTATGAATAAAAAATATTTATTTCCATGTAGATCGTTTTTTAATGTTATAAATTTTATGCTCCACGTTGGGTTGTATTTTGATATCTTGAAATTACAACAAAAATATTTTAATTACAAAGTTAAGCATTAAAAATTTAAGAATAGATATAATAAATAATTAAATTAAATTATAATGTACCTCAGCAATAAATATATTTTACCTTGTTTGTGAACATGAACTTTTTTACAAAGTCTAATTATTCTACAATAACTGTGCAATCATATTTTTCATGTCAATGTTATTTAAAAAAGTAAATGTTTTTAGTTCAATTTTTTGTAAAATAATTTCATAAAACTATATGAGTAAACAAAAAGCAGTAATTTTATCTTTAAGTCCCTAACTCACATTTTTGAATTATTCATTCAAAACTACAAAGATGATTTGATCATATTTATATCAATTTTTTTAAATAATGTCTAAATTTGAAGATTACTATAGTATTAACTTTTTAATATCTTTTTTTCATAGATAATTGAATTTTATTTCTAAAACAATTTGTCATTTTATGACATAAATTGTTTATAATGAATGATAATTTATCATATAATTTTGATTATATATTATATTTAACTTAAATATTAATATTGATTTTTAGTTTTAATTTAAATGAATGACAATTTATTGTCTTTTTATTGCACTAAGATGTTATTTTTTAAACAATTACTTCTTTAATATATATGAAAATTTTAAGAGAATTTAAATAATAAGAACGCATATAATCAGTAGTTCAATACACTTTATTTGATATCAAATTTATGAAAACAATTTATGAACTTAAATTATATCAATTTCTAATATGAAAACTATTTAAAACGTTAATTATGGTAACTGTTAATTGTTTTTTAAATGATTATTAAATGTATTTTTAAATTAAAAACATTGCTTCCAAAATAAATACAATCACAATTTGATAAATTTTAGGCGGGAAAACTCAATTAAAGAGTCTCTCATTGATTGTCACGTGTCCTTAGAAACACTTATTTGTTGACACATGTCCTTAGAAAACCTTGATTTATGAGAGGTAATAGATTTAAAAAATTTACGTTATTAATATTATATCTCATCATTGTGTCTTTAGTTAAGGTTATTGTGTTTTTTCCTTAGTTACTGTGTTTTTGTGAATACTATTGTGTTTTTCTAAAATGATAAATTTTAAAAAATATAATAATGGGAATGAAATAATATTGTTATGTATCACTAATATGTAAAACACAATAATTAATTAACAACATTAAAAACAATGAACAAATAACACAATGTATCATTATGTCTTTTGATTGTCATTTGTTATCTTGAACACTATAAGTTTGAAAAATACATGGGTGAAATAACATTATTATGTACTTCTAATGATAAAACACAATAATAGATAACAAGTTTACATAATCTATTAAAAATAAATAATAAAAATAACACATTGTCTTATCTTCAACACTATATGTTTTGAAAAATAAATTAGTGAAAATATGTCATTATGTGTTTCTAATTGTAAAACACACTGGTAGATAACAAATTTATAATCTATAAAAACAATGATAAAAATAACACAAATGATCTAAAACGTAAAACATAAATTATTAATACACATAATAGATGATGTAAAATATATGACACAATTAACGTATAAGACATAATGAGCTGATGTATTTGACACAATTACTAAAATACCCTTATTTTTAAAACAATAAAAGGACAAATGTCAAACCCACAATCTTTTTTTTCATAGGTGTCGGAATTTTCCGAAGTCTAGATCTGTGTCAATCGGTTTTCAATTTTTTGATCTGGTTCGAGCTGGGACGGTCCAGTATAAAATATTATCAAATTCATTATAAAATACAAATAAAATACTTGATAGAAAATAGATAATTTAAAACAAAATAACGTATTCCTTTTAACATATAATTTAATTGTTCTAGGGGTGAGCAACGGGTCAAAACCAAACCGAACCGAATCGGACCGACCCGTCTTGACCCGAAATCAATAAGTCGTTTATGTAAAGAATTGAGAACTGGACCATTTACATACGGTGCGGGCCAGACCGAACCGAGTTAAACGGGTCGGTTCAGCATAATATGGTGGTCCGGACCGCAAATATTTTTTAGGTTCGTGCTTTTTGCCGGGTGAAAAATAAACTTAAAATATAAATGAAACCAATCAATTGATTTGTTTCTTAGAGTTGGTACCATATAAAAATTAAATGAAACCAATCAATGAAACATAGACAATTGGTACCATATAAAATACAAACTGTACATTAGTTTTCATCATGACCCTTTTATGAGCTAATATAGGTGTATCGTGGAATATTGTTTATCTATAACCGACTAAAAGTTTATTGATATGATAACTTCTATTATATGATAATAAAACAATTTTTACATTTATAAAGTTCAAAGGCAACCCATTTAACATCTAAAAAACAAAAACCAACTTTTTTTGCCTAATTGTAATCGGGCCAGATCAAAACCGAGCTCATACCCACAGGTTTGGAGCGAAACCGATAAGCGTTTACAAAAGAAAGACGAACTGTGGACCGGAATCACTAACCCATACACAGGTCGTCTTGTTTTTCACGGTTCGCGGGTCTTAACCGGGTCGACCCGTGAAGTGCACACCCCTATTCCATAGTAACTTGTAATATTTAAAGATGCTAAAATAACTTATGTCACACCCTCGCTTATAGCGGAAACACGAGGATGCGACGGACGGGATCGTCATAACACTTGATATAATTACAGAGACATAATACATGCAAAATCCTCGTGTCATGACGTCGCCCGACACAATGGTGACTTGTGTCGTGGTTAGTCAGTTCCACGACTATCATAGTCTTATTGATTCTAAATCTAAAATACACAGAGTTCACAAATGAAAACAAATGATATACATTACTAATACAAAACTATTGAAATCCTGAGGGTCTCTGCTAAGGCATCAGCTTTAGCTATCCTCTTTGATTATGTTCACCTGAAAAGATATGCTCAAAAATGTCAACACATAATGTTGGTGAGTTCCGCAGATTTAAATTGAAAACATGTAATTGATGCTGTATAGAATTTGATGTGGAATCATACTGCAAGCAAAACCACATAGCATGTGCTTTTAGACAACCAAACCTAATGACGTTATGCATATAAATTAGACGGAATATATTCACCCTTGGCCTGATTGCTGGCAGTTGTGTTGGTAACTCACAAGTTAAACAATATTCGAAGGGTGGGGGTGTCAACCCAGTAGTACTACCAATACCTATCCGTTGGTTCCAAACCCAGAATTAATGGTTGTAAGAATAGAATAACACCATGTATGTATTAGAGTATGAGAATAGTATCACGTTGATTCCAAGTATGAAATTGTATGTAAGATTGTACAGCATCGAAAACGGGTGAGCATACTTTTCCCCCATTGATTGAAAACATTAAAAACTTGTATAAGCATAAAAATGGGCCACGAAACTCACCTTGAATTGATGTAATGCACAAAGACTTCACAGAATAAAGCAATGCATGATCAAACACGATCAATACCTATTATTGATTATAACTAAGCATTTAAAACATATTCAGCGCGAATATATATGTTTGATTGAATTCGAGTCGGTTCGGTTTGACTCGTACGCGATTAGATATATGTATTCAAGTTTGATTATAAATTTAGTGAAATCTATATTAAGTTTAATTAATTTAAGTATATTTTATAACTTATAGTTATTTTTGTAAATAATTCGTGAAATTGTAAGATGTATAATTTTTATGATTTTCGTGATTATTTCCTAATTAAATACGATTTAGAATCTATTTCTATAAAAATAATTATTTATATTATTTATAAATAATATTTTATAAAGATTTTAAGGTTTTTAAATAAAATAAATTTACAGAAAATAATTTTGTGATATTTAAAATAAAGGAAGTTTTATAAAATTTATTTTATAATTTTTAGGAATTTTTGTATAATTTTTAGAAGCTTAAAAGGCTTTAAAAAATAATTGCAGGTAACCGGGTTCGAACCCAGGACCTCCTGCTTAGACACACACCCGCATACCAGTGAACCAAAGGCCTCAGCCACGTTGATATTTGGTTTTAATTGTTTTTTTAACATGGTTAACCCAGTTTCCCCATATCCATATGAACCCTAGAACAAAATCGATCAAATTGAACCCCGAATTGATTCTGTTATTGAATAATTTCATAGGGCTTTTAATCCCCATATAAAAACAAGTAGATTAGAGTGTTTAATTACCTGTTTATGTTTCGAATTGATGATGGAACAGATAAGAACAGGCCGCGACTAGGTCGAGATTGATTCGAGATGAAATGGTTGATAATAATCAAATTAACTTGTGGGCAGCTTCTAAGAGTCTTGATGATCAAAACCCTATGTTAATTGCAGATTATAAGACTCGAAGGGTGATGGTTGATTGAGTTGCAGGTTCGAACAGAGGGTTTGATCGAATTGGTTTGATTTTGGGTGTTCTGATGAAATGGACAGTAGCATTCGATTTATAGTGAGTTAAAGTTCGTGTAGGCCGATTTAATTCGATTATATTAGTGTTTGAGTGGGTAATTTAGCCGTTGAACGTTCGGGAAATAAAGTGGATAAAGTTATAGCCGTTAATCGACCGTTTCTACGCATTTGAGGGGTGCATTGGGTTCGAGTCTTGTCCACGAACGAATTGGAACCGGTTTTGTGTTTCAAAATCAAGTATTTTGGGAGATTTGGCCTTCGCCTGAGCTCGTCGGAGCTTCGGCCGGAATTTGGCCGGAAAATCGAAAGGGAAATGGGCGGGGGGTTGGTTTGTAATTTGGAAATTTAAATTTTTGGTCCCTGCGGTTTAATATTTATTATTTTATGTTTTTTTAAACTTCTTTTGAAGTTTCAGAATTGACAAATTGCCCCTGGACTTTATTATGATTATTATTATTCTTATTATTATTATTGTTATTGTTGTTATTCTTATTATTATTATTATTATTATTATTATTATTGTTATTATTATTATTATTATTATTGTTATTGTTATTATTATTATTATTATTAATACAAACGTGTATACGAAGGGTTCAGTTAAAACGATGAATATACAAAATAATAAATACGTGGATATAGTTAACACACACGGAACATGTACACGAAGATAATTCGATTAACACGATAAATAGACTAAGAACATGTGTGAGGATCGTTAATACACACACGGTGAGTTAATGAGCTTAATGCTGATTGACGGTCTATTGGTGACAGATGCCACACACCATCACATTCACCACATGATCTTCAACAAGAAGAATCTTAGGTTTCCTTTCTGATTTGGGAAAATCTTGAATGTTTCTAAAACTTTGTTCATTAAATCCATCTGTATCATCTGAACTGTCACACTAATGTGACAGTAAACCCACAATGTTCTTTGCTTGATATTGTGAGGTGTCACAGTATCCCCCAGTTAAGGGAATTTCGTCCCGAAATTCAACTGGTGCTAGGCCCAAGAGTTTCATCCTCGAATAGATGTGGATATTTGAGTCTCATCTGATCTTCACGTTCCCATGTAAACTCTGGACCTCGTTTGGAATCCCATCTCACACGAACAATAGGTATCTTACTGCGTCTCAACTTCTTGACCTTTCGGTCCATGACCTCAATAGGTTCCTCCACAAAATGGAGACTTTGATCAATCTTGATATCCTCAATAGGCACGTGAAGTGATTCGTCAGCTAAACACTTCGTGAGGTTTGATACATGGAAAGTATCATGTACATTGTTAAGCTCTTGTGGCAACATTAATCGATATGCCACTGGACCGATCCTCTCTGTGATTTCAAATGGTCCAATATATCTCGGGGCTAACTTTCCCTTCTTTCCAAATCGAATGATCCCTTTCCAAGGAGAGACCTTAAGTAACACTCGATCTCCAACGTTAAACTCTAACGGCTTCCGACGGTTGTCGGCATAGCTCTTTTGGCGATCTCGGGAAGCTTTAAGTCTGTCTTTGATTAGTAAGATCTTATCAGTTGTTTTTTGAATGATTTCGGGTCCTGTTAGCTGACTCTCGCCAATCTCGGCCCAACATACAGGTGATCTACATTTACAGCCATACAGCGCTTCGAACGGTACACACCCAATACTAGTATGGTAGCTGTTATTGTAGGAAAACTCAATCAAGGTAGATGAGTATCCCAACTGCCACCAAAATCAATGACACATGCCCGTAGCATGTCCTCAAGCGTCTGTATTGTGCGTTCACTTTGGCCGTCTGTCTGGGGGTGATAGGCTGCACTCATGTCTAATCGAGTGGCCATCGCTTTTTGCAACGTCTGCCAAAAACGTGAAGTAAATCGACTGTCTCGATCGGATATGATGACACCGGCACTCCGTGTCGTGTCACGACCTCTTTGATGTACAATCTTGCCAGCTTATCCATTTTATAGTCTTCTCGGATAGGCAAGAAATGAGCGGATTTAGTCAGCCGATCCACTACGACCCATATCGAGTCGTGTCCGCTTGGCGTTCTCGGGAGTTTGGTGATGAAATCCATAGTGATGTTCTCCTATTTCCACTCGGGAATTTCAGGTTGTTGCAATAATCCCGATGGCTTTTAGTGTTCAGCTTTAACCTTTGAACACGTCAAGCATTTGCTCACATACAGAGCAATATCTTTCTTCATACCTGGCCACCAGTACAGATCCTTCAGATCGTGGTACATCTTGTCTGCACCGGGATGAATAGAATATCGAGTCTTGTGTGCTTCATCCAAGACTAGTGTACGTACACCTCCCCATTTGGGAACCCATATGCGATCAATGAAATAATGTACGCCGTCATCCTTGCGATTCATTTGTTTATCCAACCCTCGGAATTCTTCTCCCGCAAAGTTTTCTTCTTTTAAAGCCTCACTTTGCGCATTTTGGATTTGAGCTTTCAAGTTCGTTTGAAAAGTTAATCCCAAAGCTCGAACATGTAGTGGTTATACGCGTTCTTTACGACTCAGGGCATCAGCCACCACATTTGCTTTCCCCGGATGATACCGGATTTCACAATCGTAGTCGCTAAGTAATTCTACCCAACGTCGTTGTCGCATGTTGAGCTCTTTCTGATTTAGGATGTGTTGAAGGCTTTTATGATCGGTATAGATGATGCATTTGGTTCCATACAGATAGTGCCTCCATATTTTAAGTGCAAATACTACAGCGCCCAACTCTAAATCATGAGTTGTGTAGTTCTTCTCGTGCACTTTTAGTTGTCGTGAGGCGTATGCAATCACCTTATCTCTCTGCATCAACACACATCCCAATCCTTGATGCGAAGCATCGCAATACACCACGAAGTCGTCTGTTCCGTCCGGAAGGGATAATATTGGAGCATTGCACAGCTTTTCCTTTAACGTTTGGAAAGCTTGTTCTTGTGCATGTCCCCAATCAAACTTCTTATCCTTCTGGGTTAGCATGGTTAACGGTTGGGTGATTTTTGAAAAGTTCGCAATAAACCGTCGATAATACCCGGCCAATCCTAAAAATTGTCGGATTTCTGATGGTGTTTGGGGTGTATCCCATTTCTTCACCGCTTCAATCTTGCTGGGGTCTACATGGATTCCATCTTTATCAACCACATGGCCCAAAAACTTCACTTCTTGAAGCCAGAATTCACACTTCGAGAATTTGGCGAAAAGCTTCTCTTCCCGCAACAATTCTAAAATTGCTCGAAGGTGTTTCTCGTGATCCTCTTTCGATCGAGAATAGATAAGTATATCGTCTATGAACACGATCACGAACTTATCTAAGTATGGTTTGCACACTCGATTCATCAAATCCATGAACACAGCTGGTGCATTAGTCAGCCCGAAGGGCATGACTAAAAACTCATAGTGCCCATAACGAGTCCTAAATGTTGTTTTCGGTATGTCACCCTCATAAACTCTTAGTTGATGATATCCAGAACGAAGATCAATCTTGGAGAAATACGAAGCTCCTTGTAATTGATCAAACAAATCATCAATTCTGGGAAGAGGGTATCAATTTTCACAGTCAACTTGTTCAACTCGCGATAATCGATACACATACAAAATGACCCGTCTTTCTTTTTGACAAATAGAACCGGTGCTCCCCATGGTGAATGACTCGGCCGAATGAATCCCTTCTCCAATAGCTCTTGTAGTTGGCTGGATAATCCTTGCATCTCCGATGGTGCTAATCGATATGGTGCCTTTGCTACCGGCGTAGCTCCAGGAACCAATTCGATACGAAATTTCACCTGACGTAGAGGAGGTAAACCCGACAAATCATCAGGAAATACTTCCGGGTAATCTCGCACCACAGGAATATCTTCCAACTTGATGCCTTCTTCTTTCTTTTCTACAACATGAGCCAGGAGTGCGTAGCACTGCTTCCGTAGACACCGACGCATCTTCATGCAGGAAATAAGCTTAGAGTTCTTCCTGGTCGTTCTCCTTGAATCTTGAGTACCTCCCCATTAGGCATGGGGATTCGTACTACTTTCTCCCGACAAACGATCTCTGCTCCGTGCTTCGACAACCAATCCATTCCCACAATCACGTCGAAGCTCCCTAGCTCGAAAGGTATTAAATCTATGCCGAAGGCATGGTCTTCTAATATTATGAAGCACTGTCTAATGATCTTATCTGCTTGTACAAATCTACCGTTGGCCATTTCTACGGAAAAGCTAGTTTCTAGCCTATTAGGATTCAAGTCAAGCATGCGTGCAAAATCAGAAGATATGAAGCTATTGTCTGCTCCCGTATCAAACAATATAGAGGCGAAGTGGTCGTTGAGAAGATACGTACCCGTGACAACATTGGGATCCTGACGAGCATCATTAGCACCAATGATGAAGGCTCGTCCCCTTGCAGCATTTCCTTGATTGCCGTGTCTCGGGTTACCAGCTATGGCCAGCAATTGCTGCTGGTTATTGCCTTGTTGACCGGGTGCTCTGTTTAGTCGGGGGCACTTGTTTCGGAAGTGATCGAGACCCTCCGCATTCATAGCATGCCCTTGCATTCCCGGCGGGGTAACCGCATTGATGGGCGCTACCAGGTTTGGCACAATCCTACAATCCTTCGCCCAGTGACCCAAGCGCCTACAGTTTGTACACTCCCGACACGGCCTTGCTGGGGAATGGTGATAGTTACACTTGTTGCACTTGGGGTGCGGTCCAGTGTAATCCTTCCTTTCTTGGGTTACAGCTACAAAACTTCGGGCTGTTTTAGCCTTCTTATCGGATCTTCCAGCGTTAGACCCGAACTCCTTTCTCTTCTCGGTTCCCTTCCCCAGAAATCTGGTTCTCACCATTTCATCAGTAAGAGCACCAACCTTCAAAATTACACTCTGGATTGTAGGAGGAGCAGCTGCTTTTACCAGTGCTTGGATTTGAGGTGCGAGTCCCCAAATATACCTCTCGATCCTCTTGGATTCCGGTGTGACTAAATGCGGAACCAATCTTGCCAATTCATGAAATCGATCGGTGTACGCTGCGTGCCCAGCCCCCACCATCGCGTGATTCCAGAATTCTTGTTCGAGTTTCTGCATTTTATTGAGAGGACAGTATTCCTCAAAAATCAATGCCTTAAACTCATCCCAGGTCATCTGCATTGCAGACTCCCTTCCTCTAGCCTGAACCTGGGTGTTCCACCAGGTTAATGCCTTGCCCTGCAGGGAACAGGTGGCATATTTGATTCGTTGACTGTCGAGGCATTCACTAATGTCGATTACTGCCTCCATCTTCTCGATCCATCTGGTCAAGGCTATCGCTCCGCCTTTCCCATCGAATTCATGGGGTTTGCAAGCTACAAATTCTTTATATGAGCATCCCCGTTTAGTATGGTTGACACCGGTTTCGTTTCTATTTGTTCTGCCAATGCCAGTATCATCCACTACCCCTTGGTTGTGTTGGCCATTGGTGTTATGATCCCCGTGGAGAGGATGATTCAGCAGGGTGTCGCTTACTTGTGTTACGATGGTTGGAACCAATGCAGCCAACTGCTGAGCAAACAAAGCAGCTATATCAGGATTGCCAGTTCCCTAATTGTTGTCAGTTGGAGCACCACCAGCTCTTGATGGTCTACCCCTTCTCCTGTTTTACGGGGCTTCAGCTTCTTGGTTTGTTCTACGGGTGACTCTCTTAGGCGCCATCTTCTGATTACAGAAAGATGTGAACTTTAGTTACCGCATGATTTCACTCATCAATTCTAATAACCTATGCTTCGGTCCGTCAAGATCATTATGTAGCCCAGATTAAGCACATTCTTAGTATACCAGTGATGTTTATATATAGGGTTCCCCGTAGCATTCCCACCACATCCACGATATACCTTGAATAATACTTAAACAAGTTACATAACATCTTAATTTTCCTTAGCACCTACTCAAAAAAATAACGTCTTGTATGGGTAGAAAGTATCATACTCCTCTGCATTCATGTATTCCACTTTCATTCTAAGCATTAATCAGTAGTTACTGAAACGCTAAGTGGAGGAGTGTCTCATAAAGGTCAGTATCGTGATTGGAAATACCATGAAGGCTCTAAGTAGGACAGGACTTGAGTAAATGTTGATAATGTTTGATTGCCTTCAACAAGGACTTATAATGTTTGATTGCCTTTAACAAGGACTTACTAGAATTATGACCCTAGCACCCTAGGGTATAGAATAGAAACTTGTGATACTCATGATCGTTACCTCATGGTAAGCTTAGCCAGACTTCTCATGCATGGTGAATTGCAATTACGTGTGCACCCGTAATGGTAATTTACCTTGCATGATCACCCTTAGCTTCACTTACCCCAAGTTAACATCATAGTATTATTTAGATTCAACAAGCACAATTTATATGATGTCCTCCTGTCCATGAGCCAATAGTATTCCAGTAGTAGCATGTAATAGCAAGTAAGCATATAAGCACATTAAGTCTAATGATAACTGCATATCCGTCATACTTTCAGGATTTCAGTCATACCCATGATAGGGTCAGATTCAATATCCGAGATCGATGCTACGCGTGATCACCGAAGTTCCCTAATAATATGATGTTGTACGCATACAAGCGTAAAGTTCTAGTATCAAAGTATCCCATGGAGAAAGACTAAGAGTATTAATGTCTTCCTCGGGATGTTCAGATAACACGTGTATGTGTATAAAACCAAGTATGTAGGAACATACCTGCATATTAAGTTCATAGACTTAATATACTTGACCCATTTGCCTTATAGACTTGTGTATTGACCATAGTTTATCACTCATCCCAGAAATCCCCAGGTAGCGTAACTGGTCTCGCAATGAGATTTATACGAATACGCTTGCCTTAGCCCGAAGGCCTTTTTGCCAGGAAATCCAGAATACAGGTGTCTATGTGTCACACAAATCATGAAAGACATTTAGGTAAAATCAAATGCACACAATCCCTAGCATGCATTCTATATGAAGGTTCTTAGGTTATAGTCTAGGTCGAATTCTCCACCTAATTCTCTATAACCAAGGCTCTGATACCAATCTGTCACACCCTCGCTTATAGCGGAAACACGAGGATGCGACGGACGGGATCGTCATAACACTTGGTATAATTACAGAGACATAATACATGCAAAATCCTCGTGTCATGACGTCACCCGACACAATGGTGACTTGTGTCGTGGTTAGTCAGTTCCACGACTATCATAGTCTTATTGATTCTAAATCCAAAATACACAGAGTTCACAAATGAAAACAAATGATATACATTACTAATACAAAACTATTGAAATCCTGAGGGTCTCTGCTAAGGCATCAGCTCTAGCTATCCTCTTGATTATGTTCACCTGAAAAGATATGCTCAAAAATGTCAACACATAATGTTGGTGAGTTCCGCAGGTTTAAATTGAAAACATGTAATTGATGCTTTATATAATTTGATGTGGAATCATACTGCAAGCAAAAACTACATAGCATGTGCTTTTAGACAACCAAACCTAATGACGTTATGCATAAAAATTAGACGGAATATATTCACCCTTGGCCTGATTGCTGGCAGCTGTGTTGGTAACTCACAAGTTAACCAATCGTCGAAGGGTGGGGGTGTCAACCCAGTAGTACTACCAATACCTATCCGTGGTTCCAAACCCGGAATTAATGGTTGTAAGAATAGAATAACACCATGTATGTATTAGAGTATGAGAATAGTATCACGTTGATTCCAAGCATGAAAATTTTATGTAAGATTGTACAGCATCGAAACGGGTGAGCATACTTTTCCCCCATTGATTGAAAATGTTGAAAACTTGTATAAGCATAAAACGGGGCCACGAAACTCACCTTGAATTGATGTAATACACAAAGACTTCACAGGATAAAGCAATGCACGATCAAACACGATCAATACCTATTATTGATTATAACTAAGCCTTTAAAACATATTCAGCGTGAATAGATATGTTTGATTGAATTCGAGTCGGTTCGGTTTGACTCGTACGCGATTAGATATATGTATTCAAGTTTGATTATAAATTTAGTGAAATATATATAAGTTTAATTAATTTAAGTATATTTTATAACTTATAGTTATTTTTGTAAAAATTCGTGAAATTGTAAGATGTATAATTTTTATGATTTTCGTGATTATTTCCTAATTAAATACGATTTAGAGTCTATTTCTATAAAATAATTATTTATATTATTTATAAAAATATTTTATAAAGATTTTTAAGGTTTTTAAATAAAATAAATTTACGGAAAATAATTTTGTGATATTTAAAATAAAGGAAGTTTATAAAATTTGTTTTATAATTTTTAGGAATTTTTGTATAATTTTTAGAAGCTTAAAAAGCTTTAAAAAAAATAATTGCAGGTAACGGGTTCGAACCCGGGACCTCCTGCTTAGACACACACCCGCATACCAGTGAACCAAATGTCACACCCCGACCGACGGCGGAATCATCGGAGCGGACGAGGGAATGATGGATTGTTCATAACACATGGTTGTCTAATAGTGGAAATAATATTACAATCAGATTACAAGATAAATAAATTCAACATACACAAATACAACAATCGAAACCACAAATAATAATCGTCTTTTATTTTAACTAGGTCCGTGTCTTAGATGAGCACGTAGAAGTCCACTATCATGCTTAACCTGAAATCATGTGAGAAAATAAAGTCAGCTAACGAGTTAGCTGGTGAGTAATCACAGTTTTGAATATACATATAGATTGATTGATTGATCCATCGATTGTAATTCAATTCACAAGGTAATATTAAGACTTATATGGCAACCGTGAAGCATATAGATAAACCGACACAATATAAACCCCTTGACTTGACACTTGCATATAATAGACTCCACACAAACACCATAGATTGACTAATTGTCTCTGGCACAATCACCACTCGTAAGCCATATGGGGTGGGTTATCTAAACCAGTAGATCTACATTGTTGCCAGGATTGATTGATTGATTGAATTAGGGTTTTACTGTCGTCCAGTTTATCACAGTATGTTCACGTAATTGCAAGTAATAACATAACCTGCCTTGAATTGAATTGAAAATGAAATAACAATAGAATATCATGATACAATATATTGTATCACATGATTTCCCCCAAATAGGAAATGATATAAAAAGGGGATATGAATACTCACTTGATTGATGAGATTGGAATTTGGACGTGATAGTTTAGACACCAACGATTTCCTTATATTTATCCTAAGGAACGGTGTCTCGAGTTAGAATAATAATGATTTGGAAATTTAGGAATGTATTAAGATTTCCATGGTAGTTTAAATTGATTAATTTTATTTGATTTGAATGTCTTGAAATAAACGAGTTTATTGAAAGTGATTATGTCAAGAATTTGATAAAATTTATACGTGTAAGTTATACATTTATACAATTTATTAATAAATTGTATATGTATAATTATATTCATAATTATATAATCAAGTAATTATATATAATTATATGTAAAATTGTATACATGATTATATGTATATAATACATTTGTGCATAGGTGAACATAACTATATATTGTATGTTTAGTATATACACGAGTTATAAATTGTATATGATTATATAAAATTATATACATGTAATCAAATAAAAATTGTTTTGATAATTGGATAATATATACCTATATATATATATTGGATTCAATTTATTTGTTGTATTTTACACTAATTATAAATTTGTGGATAATACAATAGTTATTTTATTTATTTAAAACAAATAAAATAAATGAATAAAATATAAAATTTATTTCAGAAAATAGTTAAAGAGTTTTAGAAATTTTAAGGTTTGTAAAAATGTTTCTATGATTTTTGGAATTTTTTTCTGAATTTTTAAAGCCCAAAAGAAGGTTAAAAAAATATGTGAGGTGGCGGGTCTCGAACCCGTGACCTTCTGTTTGAGGGGGAAGCATGGAACCGTTGAACCAAGGCCGTGGCCGCGGTTCTAAAGGGGTTTTAATTCATTTAAACATAAACTGCTTAACTCCCAAATTCCCATATGAACCCTAGATCGAATCCCGTTCAATTGAACCCCGATTCGATTATCATTGCTACTGAAATCATGGGCTTTCATTCCCCATGAAAAACCGAGTTCATAGATGTATCAATTACCTGTTAAGATGGTGTATTCGAGGTGTTTGAGTTCGAGATAGGTCCGCGACTAGATGCCAATCGAATGTTGCTCAGATCGTGATGATAATCAAATTAAATTGATATGAAGCTTTGGATGATGATCGAGAGTGAAAGCCCCTTATCAATTTCAGGTTTTGAAACTCCGAAGATCGGGTTCGAGTGAGTTGCAGGTCGCGATGAAGATGAAGATTGATTTCGATGTGTCTGTGTGTTTTAGATGAAATTGAGAGTACAGGTAGGTTCGGAACTGAGAAATGTTTGATTATACGAATTCAATTTGTTTATTACAAGTTTCTTTGTCGGTTTAGAATCCGAGATAAAAGTAGGATTTTTAACCGTTAATTTGACTAATTCAACACGTTTTTGTGTTGGAATTCAACCAAATTGGATCCAAGAAACTTTCGGTGTGATTGTGGGGTTCAATTTGGAATAATTTGACTGATTTTGGTCGGGTATTTTGCGATTTCGATGTGGAGACCTTGGATTCGAATTAACCGGCTATTAATCGTGTTTAATGGGTGCTCTAGGTTCGAAACTAGTCCACGAACGTATTAGAGCCGGTTTTGTGATTTAAAATCGTGTATTTTAGCCGATTTGGACATCGCCGGAGCTTCGCCGGAGTCTCGCCGGCGACTCGCCGGAAAAACGGGGGTGGGAAGCCGGGTTTTAAAAAAATTACACCATTAGTCCCTGCGGTTTCAAATTTAACATTTTATATGTGAAACTTCTTATTAAGTTTCTAAATTGTCAGAAACAGCCCCTGGACTTATAAATCCAATTTTTTTTTAATACATGTTATATGTATGTATATATATATATATATATATATATTTTATAATTTTTACTAATTATTAATAGTAGTATTATTTTTTATTATTATTATTATTATATTATTTTTGTTTAAACTTCATAATTACTAATATAATTTTATAATATATATTTTTTTTATAAAATCATATAATACTATATGTAATGTGAATTAATGACACATCAATACGTTTTAAATGAATAGATTTCATTTACTGATATAAACGAGTTCGGTTACAATTTCAAATGGGTCGGATGTTACAGTCTCCCCTGCTTTAGGAAATTTCGTCCCGAAATTTTAATCACGAGGAGGCTGAAACGAAAAGGTGAGGATACTTGGATTTCATTTGGTCCTCACGTTCCCAGGTGTACTCTGGCCCACGTTTAGACTCCCAACGAACTTTGACAATAGGTATCCGGCTACGCTTGAGTTGTTTAACTTCCCGATCCATAATTTCCACAGGTTTCTCAATAAAGTGCATAGATTCATCAATCTGGACTTCGTCGAGTGGAATGTGGAGATTTTCATCGGCAAGACATTTCTTGAGATTTGAAACATGAAACGTCGGATGTATATTGCTAAGTTCTTGAGGTAGTTCAAGCTTGTAGGCCACTTTCCCAACTCGTTCGAGCACTTTGAATGGACCCACGTAACGAGGTGCTAGCTTCCCTTTCTTTCCAAAGCGAATCACTCCCTTCCAAGGTGACACCTTAAGAAGTACGAGATCACCGACATTGTATTCCATGGGCTTACGTCTTTTGTCAGCATAATGCTTTTGACGATTTCTAGCAGCGACCAAGTTATCACGGATCTTATGAATTTTGTCGGTTGTTTCTTGTATCAATTCCGGACCAGTAATCTGTGATTCACCAACTTCAGACCAGCAGATGGGAGATCGACACTTTCGACCATACAAGGCCTCAAATGGTGCCATCTGGATGCTGGTATGATAACTGTTATTGTATGAGAATTCGATCAACGGAAGGTGAGAATCCCACGATCCACTGAAATCAATGACACAAGCCCGGAGCATATCCTCGAGGGTCTGTATCGTTCTTTCAGTTTGACCATCGGTTTGCGGGTGATAGGCTGTGCTAAGATTTAGTTGAGTCCCGAGAGCTGATTGGAGACTTTTCCAAAAACGAGAGATGAAACGACCATCGCGATCAGAGATAATATCTAAAGGCACACCATGTCGACTGACTATTTCATTAATGTAAATACGAGCCAATTTCTCGACTCGATAATCTTCCCGAATTGGAATGAAATGAGCCGACTTAGTCAATCGATCAATGATAACCCAGATACTATCGTGACCACTAGCGGTACGAGGCAGCTTGGTAATGAAATCCATGGATATGCTCTCCCATTTCCATAATGGAACCTCGGGTTGTACGAGTAATCCAGAGGGACGTTGATGCTCGGCTTTGACTTTGGAACATGTAAGGCATTTAGATACATACAAGGCTATATCCTTCTTCATGCCGGGCCACCAATATTGGTTCCGAAGATTCATGAACATCTTATCTGCCCCGGATGAATAGAATAGCGAGCCTTGTGAGCCTCATCCAGAATGGTTGTTCGAAGATTATCGCGATTCGGAATCCAAAGTCGATTTAGAAAATACAATAGTCCGTCCGACTTGGTTTCCAATTGGAGTTCAGCACCACATGACATTTCCTCATACATGTTGCCCTCGGTGATTGATTCGTGTTGAGCTTCGAGTATACGGGTTAGGAGGTCGGTTTGAATGGTAATAATTTGAAGCATAACTTGACCCTTTCGACTTAATGCGTCGGCTACGACATTCGCCTTTCCTGGATGGTAGCGAATTTCACAATCGTAGTCATTAAGTAATTCAACCCATCGTCGTTGTCTCATGTTTAATTCCTTCTGATTGAATATGTGCTGAAGGCTTTTATGATCGGTAAATACAATACACTTGGTGCCGTAAAGGTAGTGCCTCTAAATTTTGGTGCGAATACCACAGCTCCTAGCTCGAGATCATGGGTTGTGTAATTTTTCTCATGAATTTTGAGTTGTCTTGAGGCATAAGCTATGACTTTGCCTCGTTGCATGAGAACACAACCAAGACCTTGCTTCGAAGCATCACAGTAGACAACGAAATCGTCATTCCCATCGGGGAGAGTCAAGACTGGGGCATCACACAACTTCTGCTTGAGGGTTTGAAAAGCTTTCTCCTGATCTGGTCCCCACACGAAACTCTTGTCCTTATGTGTCAAGGCGGTGAGAGGCACAGCGATCTTTGAGAAGTTTGGAATAAAGCGACGGTAGTAACCGGCTAAGCCAAGGAATGAACGAATCTCGGTAGGAGTTTTGGGTTCTACCCAATTCTTCACTGCCTCAATCTTTGCAGGATCCACGTGAATACCTTTGTCGTTTACGATGTGACCAAGGAATTGGACTTCTTTAAGCCAAAATTCACACTTTGAGAATTTTGCATAAAGCTTTTCCTGTTTCAGAAGTTCAAGGATCGAACGGAGATGATGTTCGTGATCGGATTTTGATTTTGAATAAATGAGAATGTCGTCAATGAAAACGATCACGAATTTGTCCAGATATGGTTTACACACGCGGTTCATTAAATCCATGAACACAGCAGGTGCATTGGTTAACCCGAATGGCATTACTGTAAACTCGTAATGGCCATATCTTGTGCGAAAAGCTGTCTTGGGAATATCATCATCATGCACTCGTAATTGATGATAACCTGAGCGGAGATCGATTTTGGAAAAATGAGAGGCTCCTTGAAGCTGATCAAATAAATCGTCGATCCTGGGTAGAGGATACCGGTTTTTGATAGTAAGCTTATTAAGCTCCCGGTAGTCGATGCACATTCGAAAAGAACCGTCCTTCTTCTTCACAAACAAAACTGGGGCTCCCCAGGGCGAGGAACTTGGTCGAATGAAGCCTTTATCGGAGAGCTCTTGAAGTTGACTAGCAAGCTCTTGCATCTCAGATGGTGCAAGTCGGTAGGGAGATTTTGCTACTGGAGTTGCGCCAGGCACAAGGTCAATACGGAATTCGACTTGACGAACAGGAGGAAGTCCGGTTAAATCATCGGGAAAGACTTCAGGAAACTCTCGAACAACCGGAATGTCTTCAATCTTCTTAGATTTCTCATCTGCTTTCACGATATGAGCTAAGAAAGCCACGTAATGTTTGCGGAGGTACTTTTGAGCTTTGGTGCAGGACATGAGTTTTAATCCCTTGGAAAGCTTTTCCCCGTAAATATTTAAGACACTTCCAGATGCGCGAGGGATCCGGATGATTTTCTCGAAACAGACGACTTCAGCATGGTTCTTTGACAACCAATCCATGCCTATAATGACGTCAAAACTTCCAAGTGGCATCGGTATAAGATCGACAGGAAATTCGTGTTCACTAAGTTTAAGGGTACAATTTTGGATGACAGAATCAATTGTGACGGATTTTCCATCAGCTAATTCTACTGTAAACGGTTTCCCTAACTTAGTTCGGGTATTAACAAGCAAAGGTTCAAATTCTAAGGATACAAAACTTTTATCGGCACCGGTATCAAATAAAATTGAAGCATATTGATGATCGATTAGGAACGTACCATTCACCACATCATTGGCAGCCTGAGCTTGTTGGGCATTGATGTTAAAAGCACGCCCTTGTGCTGCGGGTACGGCATTAACGAGCTGAGGACATCGGTTACGGAAATGAGTTGGATCACCGCATTGATAACATGCACGAACTTGAGCAATTGCAGGAGGGTTTTGTTGGACTGGCGCATTTACCAATACCTTAGCAGCATTCCTGCATATGTTGAATGTATGGCCAAAACGACCACAACTGGTGCACTGACGACACTTAGCACCAGTAGGATGATGATACTTGCAGATGTTGCATTGTGGAAATGGCCCGGTGTAAGGTTTCTTTGTTGGGGCTTGATTATTCATGGTTGGTTGATAGGTCGGTGCGACTTGGTTGATTGGAACAGCAGGGGTAATTACAGCAAAGTTTTGAGAGTTACCTTCCTCTTCCGGTTCCTGGAAGTTTCAGGCTTGTCTTCCTTGGTTGTTTCAGTAGAAGACTTCTCCATTTTCTTCTTGTCACCCTTCCTGGTCAAGGTACCGGCCTTGACATGGTTGTCGGTTAACTGAGCTGCTAGACGGATAGCATCTGCCAAGTTAGTAGGGTTCCTACCCCACACGGTATCCTGAATTTGCATAGGGAGACCACCTATGTACTTCTCGATAGCTCGAGATGAGGGAGTAACTAGATGAGGAACCAGAAGACTCAACTCGTGAAAACGGTTGGTGTAAACCAGATTCTCGCCGCTTTCCTGAGCCAAATCCCAGAATTCAGCTTCTAGTCTTTTGATTTCATTTCGTGGGCAGAATTCTCGTGTCATGAGTTCCTTTACTTCAGCCCACGTCAATGCCAGGGCAGCATCAGTGCCACGGGTTCGTTTCTCCCCGTTCCACCAAGTTAAAGCTCTCTTCTGGAAAACACTGGTAGCGTAGCGAACTTTGAGATTTTCAGGACATTCGCTGTTAAGAAACGTGTTTTCAATACTCTCGAACCATTGCAGAAGACCAGTGGCACCTTCGGCTCCGCTAAACTTAGTGGGATTGCAGAATTGAAATGCTTGTAAGTACAAGTTTTGGGAGGGTTTGGTGCAGTTGGGTTTTGGACAGTGTTTGGTGCAGTTGTGTTTTGGACAGCATTGTTGCCTTGGTTCAAATGAGTAAGCAGTGTTGGGATAACCGCAGCAACTTCACGTGCCACCATAGCAGCAATCTTGCGGCCAGAGCTTCTAGATCGGGAGCGGTTTTGACGAGAAGACATGCTGTATAATAAGGAACGAAGAAACCTTTATGAGTAACGGGTAATTGGTTTTTAAAACTTTTCAAAATAATGAAATCGTTAATGAGATTGTTTAAAACAACAATGAGAGGTTAGGAGTGTAAACGTTCGGTTCGCAAACCAAAACGAATACGTTGACTTATCAAAGTATTTGTGTCCAGCACGAGGACATGCGTACCTATAAGCGAATACTCATCTCGAGGGTTCCCAGGTAAGGTAATCAAGTTGTATGAAATACCTTGCCTAGACAGAACACCTTAAGATACAGGTATCCCACTCTTCCAGCATTGCATGTTCTCGGTCGTGTGACACGGACTTTGACGAGATTTGAAAACCATGAATAACAATCGAGTTTTGGAGTTTGAAATCACTTGAATTAGGCACACAATGCCTTAGAATATAAGTTAGGATTCGTGTGTATATTGATAGTTTCAAAGTATAGAAGAATCACATAAAGTATATAATCACATAATCAAGTATAAACATGTAAAGCACATATAATCCTATCTATGCATATAAAATACATGAGAGGACTCATGTGTAAAGGTACTAGTTATAGTCTAGGTCATTCCATTTCTAATAACCTAATTCCCTATAACCATGGCTCTGATACCAATCTGTCACACCCCGACCGACGGCGGAATCATCGGAGCGGACGAGGGAATGATGGATTGTTCATAACACATGGTTGTCTAATAGTGGAAATAATATTACAATCAGATTACAAGATAAATAAATTCAACATACACAAATACAACAATCGAAACCACAAATAATAATCGTCTTTTATTTTAACTAGGTCCGTGTCTTAGATGAGCACGTAGAAGTCCACTATCTTGCTTAACCTGAAATCATGTGAGAAAATAAAGTCAGCTAACGAGTTAGCTGGTGAGTAATCACAGTTTTGAATATACATATAGATTGATTGATTGATCCATCGATTGTAATTCAATTCACAAGGTAATATTAAGACTTATATGGCAACCGCGAAGCATATAGATAAACCGACACAATATAAACCCCTTGACTTGACACTTGCATATAATAGACTCCACACAAACACCATAGATTGACTAATTGTCCTCTGGCACAATCACCACTCGTAAGCCATATGGGGTGGGTTATCCAAACCAGTAGATCTACATTGTTGCCAGGATTGATTGATTGATTGAATTAGGGTTTTACTGTCGTCCAGTTTATCACAGTATGTTCACGTAATTGCAAGTAATAACATAACCTGCCTTGAATTGAATTGAAAATGAAATAACAATAGAATATCATGATAGAATATATTGTATCACATGATTTCCCCCAAATAGGAAATGATATAAAAAGGGGATATGAATACTCACTTGATTGATGAGATTGGAATTTGGACGTGATAGTTTAGACACCAACGATTTCCTTATATTTAACCTAAGGAACGGTGTCTCGAGTTAGAATAATAATGATTTGGAAATTTGGAATGTATTAAGATTTCCATGGTAGTTTAAATTGATTAATTTTATTTGGTTTGAATGTCTTGAAATAAACGAGTTTATTGAAAGTGATTATGTCAAGAATTTTGATAAAAATTTATACGTGTAAGTTATACATTTATACAATTTATTAATAAATTGTATATGTATAATTATATTCATAATTATATATAATCAAGTAATTATATATAATTATATGTAAAATTGTATACATGATTATATGTATATAATACATTTGTGCATAGGAACATAACTATATATTGTATGTTTAGTATATACACGAGTTATAAATTGTATATGATTATATAAAATTATATACATGTAATCAAATAAAAATTGTTTTGATAATTGGATAATATATACCTATATATATATTGGATTCAATTTATTTGTTGTATTTTACACTAATTATAAATTTGTGGATAATACAATTAGTTATTTTATTTATTTAAAACAAATAAAATAAATGAATAAAATATAAAATTTATTTCAGAAAATAGTTAAAGAGTTTTAGAAATTTTAAGGTTTGTAAAAATGTTTCTATGATTTTTGGAATTTTTTTCTGAATTTTTAAAGCCAAAAAGAAGGTTAAAAAAATATGTGAGGTGGCGGGTCTCGAACCCGTGACCTTCTGTTTGAGGGGGAAGCATGGAACCGTTGAACCAAAGGCCGTGGCCGCGGTTCTAAAGGGGTTTTAATTCATTTAAACATAAACTGCTTAACTCCCAAATTCCCATATGAACCCTAGATCGAATCCGTTCAATTGAACCCCGATTCGATTATCATTGCTACTGAAATCATGGGGCTTTCATTCCCCATGAAAAACCGAGTTCATAGATGTATCAATTACCTGTTAAGATGGTGTATTCGAGGTGTTTGAGTTCGAGATAGGTCCGCGACTAGATGCCAATCGAATGTTGCTCAGATCGTGATGATAATCAAATAAATTGATATGAAGCTTTGGATGATGATCGAGAGTGAAAGCCCCTTATCAATTTCAGGTTTTGAAACTCCGAAGATCGGGTTCGAGTGAGTTGCAGGTCGCGATGAAGATGAAGATTGATTTCGATGTGTCTGTGTGTTTTAGATGAAATTGAGAGTACAGGTAGGTTCGGAACTGAGAAATGTTTGATTATACGAATTCAATTTGTTTATTACAAGTGTTTGAGTGGGTTTCTTTGTCGGTTTAGAATCCGAGATAAAAGTAGGATTTTTAACCGTTAATTTGACTAATTCAACACGTTTTTGTGTTGGAATTCAACCCAAATTGGATCCAAGAAACTTTCGGTGTGATTGTGGGGTTCAATTTGGAATAATTTGACTGATTTTGGTCGGGTATTTTGCGATTTCGATGTGGAGACCTTGGATTCGAATTAACGGCTATTAATCGTGTTTAATGGGTGCTCTAGGTTCGAAACTAGTCCACGAACGTATTAGAGCCGGTTTTGTGATTTAAAATCGTGTATTTTAGCCGATTTGGACATCGCCGGAGCTTCGCCGGAGTCTCGCCGGCGACTCGCCGGAAAAAACGGGGGTGGGAAGCCGGGTTTAAAAAAATTACACCATTAGTCCCTGCGGTTTCAAATTTAACATTTTATATGTGAAACTTCTTATTAAGTTTCTAAATTGTCAGAAACAGCCCCTGGACTTATAAATCCAATTTTTTAATACATGTTTATATGTATGTATATAGATTATATATATATATTTTATAATTTTTACTAATTATTAATAGTAGTATTTTTTTTTATTATTATTATATCATTATATTATTATTATTATTTTTGTTTAAACTTCATAATTACTAATATAATTTTATAATATATATTTTTTTTATAAAATCATATTAATAACTATATGTAATGTGAATTAATGACACATCAATACGTTTTAAATGAATAGATTTCATTTACTGATATAAACGAGTTCGGTTACAATTTCAAATGGGTCGGATGTTACACCAAAGGCCTTAGCCGTGTTGATATTTGGTTTTAATTGTTTTTAAACATGGTTAACCCAGTTTCCCCATATCCATATGAACCCTAGAACGAAATCGATCAAATTGAACCCCGAATGATTCTGTTATTGAATAATTTCATAGGGCTTTTAATCCCCATATAAAAACGAGTAGATTAGAGTGTTTAATTACCTGTTTATGTTTCGAATTGATGATGGAACAGATAAGAACAGGCCGCGACTAGGTCGATATTGATTCGAGATGAAATGGTTGATAATAATCAAATTAAACTTGTAGGCAGCTTCTAAGAGTCTTGATGATCAAAACCCTATGTTAATTGCAGATATAAGACTCGAAGGGGATGGTTGATTGAGTTGCAGGTTCGAACAGAGGGTTTGATCGAATTGGTTTGATTTTGTGTGTTCTGATGAAATGGACAGTAGCATTCGCTTTATAGTGAGTTAAAGTTCGTGTAGGCCGATTTAATTCGATTATATTAGTGTTTGAGTGGGTAATTTAGCCGTTGAACGTTCGGGAAATAAAGTGGATAAAGTTATAGCCGTTAATCGACCGTTTCTACGCGTTTGAGGGGTGCATTGGGTTCGAGTCTTGTCCACGAACGAATTGGAACCGGTTTTGTGTTTCAAAATCGAGTAGTTTGGGAGATTTGGCCTTCGCCGGAGCTCGCCGGAGCTTCGGCCGGAATTTGGCCGGAAAATCGAAAGGGAAATGGGCGGGGGGTTGGTTTTGTAATTGGAAATTTACATTTTTGGTCCCTGCGGTTTAATATTTATTATTTTATGTTCTTTTAAACTTCTTTTAAAGTTTCAGAATTGACAAATTGCCCCTGGACTTTATTATGATTATTATTTCTTATTATTGTATATTATTATTTATTATTATTATTATTATTATTATTATTATATTATTATTATTATTATTATTATTATTATTATTATTATTATTATTGTTATTATTATTACTATTATTATTACAAACGTGTATACGAAGGGTTCGGTTAAATCGATGAATATACAAAATAATAAATACGTGGAGATAGTTAACACACACGGAACATGTACACGAAGATAATTCGATTAACACGATAAATAGACTAAGAACACACGTGAGGATCGTTAATACACACACGGTGAGTTAATGAGCTTAATGCTGATGACGGTCTATTGGTGAGAGATGCCACACAGCATCACACTCACACATGATCTTCAACAAGAGAATCTTAGGTTTCCTTTTTGATTTGGGAATATCTTGAATGTTTTTAAAACTTTGTTAATTAAATCCATCTGTATCATCTGAACTGTCACACTAATGTGACAGTAAACCCACAATGTTCTTTACTTGATATTGTGAGGTGTCACAACTTACTACATGTAGTTTTCAAAATACATTATTTACGATCATTTTCATGATATCTTATTCAGAGTTTTTTTAAGATGTCTTATTTACGAATCATTTTAAAATACCTTGTTTTAAACAAATACCTTATTTACAGGTCATTTTTAAAAGCCGCATTTTTTAAAAAACAACTCAGTGTTTAATATGGTTTTATCGCAATGTCGAAGAAGAGATTTTAGCTAAACACTACACTTAGGTTTTAAAAAAATAAAATATTACAAGGTTTGGAGGATGATAAGATCATATAGAAAATGATGATTGAAGGTATTAAGAATTGTTATTTTAGTTCATGTGGTTTAAATAGATTTGTCATTTCAATCCAAATTTTTTTATGCATATGTATCCCCGACGTTTGGATTTTTTATTGTTTTCGTCCAATGCACTAACTCCATTCAAAAATGTCAATTAACTTAGGGGCATTTTTATTCTTCTAAGAGCATTCACAACTCGTTCTCTAAATTTATGTGAGTGTATTACCTATATTATATGGTATGGTTATAAGTGGTTGTGAGTGAAAGATATGAGAAATTTATTGTTCAATTTGTATTTTTAAAAAACACTATTCAAAACCCTACAATATTTTTAAATATTTTAGAGTAAATTACATTTTTCGTCCTTTAAGTTTATATCAAATTTTAGTAATTGTCCTTTAACTAAGGAAATTACAAGGATTGTCCTTTACACCTAAGTTGTGTTACGTGTTTTGTCCTTTACACTAACAGGCGTCAATTTCAAATGTTAACTTCTGTCATAGAGGGCAAAACTATCATTTTAGGCCCATTTCTTCCATTTCACCCTATTAATCCATCTTCCCCTTCCCCTTTTAAAAAACTTCTCCCCCATCATCTTCCTCATCGCTAAGTTCATCCCAAAATGCCAGTTGATAGTTTCTTCATCAGAGAATCACTTGATCAAACTGATGTCGATGCAATATACTGTAAGTTTGTACATTTTCTGTTAATTTTTTATGAATCTGTTACTTATTGTGTTTAGCATTTGCTAAATTTAGAACTTTTGGAAATGCCGTTGGTTTTGATAACCTTTTTTCCATGAAGTTGCATCACGATGAAAAGTTTACTCGATTTCCAGGGTGTACATATGTGGGAGGTAAAATAGATTATGTGGACCTGATTGACATTGAAAAATTTTGTGTGTTCCAAATGGATAGAATTATGGTAATGTTAGGGTATATTAGTGATAAGGCTATATATTACCACTTCTTAGTTCCAGAAAAAGATGTGGATTTTAGTCTTCAGGCCCTAGGTAATGGTTATGATGTATTGAACTTGGCCAAACATGTCTTTGTGCATAAGTTAATAAATGTTTACACTGAACATGGGAGCACAAACCTACATACATATTTCGTCTCACCAGCAAAGGTTAGAATTGAAGAGATAACTGATGAAATAGAAAGTAGCATTCACATTACATGTAACACTTCAAAAAGATTGTTGTTAGAATGGCATGATCATGTACCTGAAGTGGGAAAATCAACTGGAGGTGGGCAAGGTGAAAGTAATACTAATGACCAAGATAGTGATCACCTAGACCATTTAATCAATCTAAATCAAGATGACATAATGCAACAAGATAATGTAGAGCATGAAGAGGATTTAAACCAACATGAAATGGATACAAATCAGCATGAGTATGATAATATAGAGCATGGTGAGTGGATTCAAATTAGAATGAAGTGGATTCAAATCAGCACGAAGTGGATACAATCAACATGAAGTGGATATCAATTATCATGAAGTAGATACAAATCAACATGAGTATGATAATATAGAGCATGGAGTGGATTCAAATCAGCATGAGTATGATAATGTAGAGCATGGAGTGGATTCAAATCAGTATGAGCATGATAATGTAAAGCATGGAGTTGATACAAATATTCAGAATATGACAGTCTAGAGGATGATAGTGAATAACTTGTAAATAACAGTGAGGATGACAGTGATTTCATTATTGATGTTGATCACAATATGGATGATTATGAAGTGGACATGAGGGAATTCAAATTAAATATGGACTTGGATGTAATGGACAATGAGGTGTTAGAAGAGGGAGATGTTAATGAAGATGTGTTGGATAATGAGGTGTTTGAGAGTGGTTCAGAATCAAATGAGAATGCTTTAAGTATCAGAAGACAAAAACTAAAATATCTAAGGAGGTCAATGAAAATAAGGCTAATTTTTACCTTGGTCAATTATTTGGAAGTAGGAAAGAAGCTAAAAGGTTGATTAAGGCTCATTCTATTGAAATTAGAAGGCTGATTAAAATTGTCAAGGATGATAATCAAGAGTTAGAGCAGTTTGTCATGGGAGTTCACCAACTAGTCAAGAGGGAGGCAAGGGACCAGAGCTAAATAATGATAAAGGCAAGGGACAGTGTTGAACATAGATAAAGACTTTAATGGTTCAAAGAAAAATGTTGGTGGGAGGGGAAGAAGATAAATCCTCACCTATTTCAATGCCCCTGGGTTCTATTAATATCAAAACTTAGTGGAATAGAATCTTGGATGGTGAAGACTTTAATTACAGAACATAAATGTCTTCAAACAAGATATGTTTCTGCTTGCACGTCCACTTTCCTATCATAACATATGATAGATCAAGTTTAAGAAAACCTAAAAATTCCTGTAAGAGCTGTTTAAGAACAATTTCAGAGGAGATATGAATTAGGTGTTTCAAAAATGAAAGCATATAGGGCAAAGACAAAAGCTAAGAAAGAAGTTGAAGGGGATTACATCTCACAATATACTTTATTGAGGGATTATGTTAATGAGGTATGTGTTTCAAACCCAGGTACAACTGTGAAATTAAAGGTAGAACCATGTATGGATCCAACAAGTCAGACTAGAAAATTTAAGAGAATATATATGTGCTTGGATGCTTTAAAGCAAGGATTCAAAGCAATAGGAAGGGAACTACTTGGTTTAGATGGGGTTTTCATGAAAGGTCCTTTTCCAGGTCAATACTTAGTGCAGTAAGTATTGACCCCAATAATGGAATCTACCCACTTTATTATGCAATTGTAGAGGCAGAGAACTTGAGTTCCAGGACATGGTTTCTTGAATGTTTGGGTGATGATTTAGATATGGCAAGTAATTCAAACTTTACATTTATCAGTGATAGGCAAAAGGTATGTCTAAGTATAATATGTGTTTATATTGTATTGTTTCCTAACAAACATCATAACATGTTTTAAATATTGGACTAAATAGGGTATTCTTCCTGCAATCATGAAAGTGTTCCCTTATGCTGAGCATAGATTCTATCTCAGGCACATATATGAGAACATGAAAGGATCTTTCAAAGGAAAACTTTACAAGGATATGCTATTGAAATTGGCAACATCCATAACTACAATTCAATTTCAAAATGCAATGGATGAGTTGAGGAGGTTTAACAATGATGCCCATGTGTGGTTGTCCAACATCCCACCTAAATATTGGTCAAGATCTCATTTCTTAGTATGAAGTATCACTATTTTATTGAAGTTGGAATGCCATGCAAGCATGCAGTTGTAGCTATTTGGAACAAAGCTGCCAATGGGCAAGAAGTTAGGGTGTTAGAAAGTTGGTTGCATCCAGTTTACATAATGGATAAATGGAAACAAGTTTATAGTTTCAAAATTACTCTAATAAATGGCAGGTCTTTATGGGAAAAAAACAGGTCCCTACAACACTAACTCCACCAACTCATCACAAACAAGTGGGGAGACCCAAAAAGGCAAGAAAGCGATCAACATTTGAAATGGAAGACATCACAAAGGGAGGGAGGTTGTACAAAAAGAACAGTACTGTAACTTGTGGAAAATATAGAAATAGGGGCCATAATAGCAGGACTTGCAAAGGTCAGGAGGAACAAGGTTAGGATGTGTTGTCTGGTTGGTGTTTTGGAACATTTGTTTTAGCATGTCTGGTTGGTCTTTTGAACACTTTGGTTAAGCATGTACTATCTTTTGGAACCTTGTTTATTGTGCACTCTATTTGGGAACAATGTAACTTTGTACTAAATGAAAATACAAGTTGTTTATGTCATTTTAAATTATGTATGTTGTTTGTGACATATATATGTATTACATGTACCAAACTCAATATAATACCAACATCACAACTGGATCAATTTACTCTAAAATAATCCCAAAATATGATTTCCCATTAAATATCAAACCATTAGTACAAGTGTATAATTACAACTAAAACATTAAAGCTAAACATCACTTACAACTTAAGAGCAATTACATCCACTATGAAGCTGATCCAACTAATAATTAAACATGTCTTACATTTTCTTTCTTGAGCTTCACTTATTTTCAGCTTTTCTTCAAGGTTTTTCTTTGCTTTAAGAAGTCCTGGAATGATGTCCATGGGTCTTTCACACATTACGGGATCAAACCATCTAAAAAATCGACACTTTGATACTGGAAGCATAGAAACGACCTGGGTTACGGGGAGTCCACGATGTCACGATCACTGCCTATTTTCCACAATGATAAAACACCATCATCAGCTACTAAGGTCAATTTGATGATGAAGTAGGTCTTGATGATGAAGTGGTTCTTGATTTTAAGCCCTAATTTAGAAATCGCATCTACATATGTGAAGGGGAAGGGGGTTTTAAAAGGGTGAAATGGAAGAAATGGACCCAAAATGACAGTTTTGCCCACAGAAGTTAACGTTTGAAATTGACGCCCGTTAGGGTAAAGGACGAAACATGTAACACAACTTAAATGTAAAAGACAATCCTTGTAATATCTTTAGTTAAAGGACAATTACTGAAATTTGATATAAACTTAAAGGGCAAAAAAATATAATTTACTCTATATTTTAAGTGGTTGTGAGTGGAGAAGAGAGAAAAAAGTAATGATAAAGTTGAAAATGAGAGAAAAAAAGTAGTAATTTTTAGTTTAATTATATGGATGGAGAATGGGTTGTGAATGCTCTAAGTAAGAGCATTCACGGCCCATTTGGTATATTTATGTGAATTTAATCGTTATATTATATGGAATGGTTGTGAGTAGTTATGAGTGAAAGAGAAAGAAATGTTACTGCTCAATCTGTAAATTTAAGGAATTATTGTTAAATCTCGTGTGAGTTGAAATCAGGTGACACCCATACCTTAGTTAGTGGTTGTTTGGCATCATCTGAATCAATCAATTAATGGTTCAGATGTCTAAATGGTTTAGCACTTAATGATTCAGACTGTTTGTTCCGCGAGCAAATGTCTGAATGGTTCAAACATTTGCCTCTGAATGGTTAAGCATTATACAAATGTTGAATAGTTAAGAGGTCTAGTGCTAAATGGTTAAGATCTCTTATCTGAATTGGTCAGACATTTTCTACCAAATAGTTAAACGATATAATAGCTCTTAATGGTTCAGACCTCTTATTGGTCTAGCACTTGATGGTTCAGACCTCTTATTGGTTCCGCACTTAATCATTCAAAATTTATCAAACAACCTTTTAGAAGGACCAACTGATATTTTTGAACAGAGTTAGTGCATTGGACTAAAATGACATAAATTGCAAATGTCAGGGACACAAATGAAAAAAAATAAGTTTTTTGGACTAAAGTGGCAAATCTATCTAAGCCATAGGGAATAAAATGAAAATTTACTCTTTGTTTAATGTCAAGCAAGTTTATTTTATGGGTGTCACTTCTAGAATTTCATGGGTGTCGTTTAAATTTCAGTTATACATACTACCCATAAAACCAAATATTCATGGGTGTCAGGTGACACCCATACCACCTTACTAGGTTTGCCCCTGACTATTATTTGTGGTCTCATCAGATGGGTCAATAGGCAAGTCTTTTTGGTGGTCTGTGATGGAGGGGGGGGAGAGAGAGAGGGGGGGAGAGAGAGAGAGAGAGAGAGAGTGTGTGTGTGTGTGTGTGTGTGTGTGTGTGTATGTGTGTATGTATAGGGTCGGTGGATGTATCTCGCCTTAGATCTGATATGGTGGTTCAAGGCGGCAGATGTGATAGTATGGCGGCAGATGCAACAATGTAGCATGGTTGGTAGCAGTGTGGTGGTTGGTGGCTAATCTGGAGAAGAGAGAGAGAGAGAGTGTGTGTGTGTGTATGTGTGTGTGTGTATGTGTGTGTGCGCATGTGAGAGAGATATTTGTATTAATAAAGAAGTTTGAATAATTATAGAGTAAAATGTTATTTTCGTCCCTAACGTTTTGTTTAAGTTTTCATTTCAATCCAAAAACCTTTTTTGTCATTTCAGTCACTATAGTTTACTAAATGTTGTCATTTGCATCTACTCCACTAAGATCTTCGTTAAATATGAGAGTTATTTAGTCTTTTTTAACACCCTAATTATTCAATTAAAACGAAATAATCAATTAATATTTAACTAAATCTAAAAAACATATGAATCGACTAGTGAGATCGAGCTCTTCGATTTAAAAGTTTTGATTAACTCTAAATCATGTTGTTCAATTGAGGTCTGCTATGAGATTTCAATTAATATTCATGCTTTGTTTGAAAGTGCATCGTTATTCGATTGAGATCTATTGTTGTCACATTTTATTTGATTGAGGTCTATTATTGTAACGTAACATAAAAATATCCTATCTTAATCAAACAAAACGTGACAACAGCAGACCTCAATCCCACAATAGACCTCAATCGAATAAATGTACACGTTAGAACAAAATATAAAGATTAATTGACAATCGAACAACTGAATTAGAGTTAATCAAATATTTTAAATCGAAGCGTCCGGTCTCACTAGTTGCTTCATATGTTTTTTTAATTTTAATTAAATATTAATTGATTAATTTATTTCAATTGGATCATTAGAGTTTTGAAAATTAATAAAATACCCTCATATTTAACAGACATCTTAATGTAGTTAGTGGAGTGGATGAAAATGGTAACATTTGATAAACTACAATGACTGGAATGACAAAAAAAATATTTTTGGATTGAAATGACAAATTCAACACAATGTCAAGGATGAAAATAACATTTTACTCGTAATTATATTATCAACCCCTATTGATAAAAATACTAAAATGCCCCTGTAATAAACATTAATTACTAAAGGATATACATGTATAAATTAAAATCTATCTATTATAATAAAAGAGTAACTTGGTATGACACGTGTGTAACGCCCCGAATTTCCCGAAACAGGCTATTTAATAATAATGTGTTTTTAAGGGTTAATTTAAGAAATAAAGGGGTAAATTAGTGGGCTATGGGTGAAATTAGCCTTAATGGGCTAGGCTTGGTGGGTTTAAGGGCCCTAATCAGCCCTTAAACCATGCATGATCAGATCCATTCCACCATTTCAAACCCTAGCCACCAATTTCGTAGAGAGAGAAAGTAGAGAGAGAAAGTGGGAAAAACTCAAGATTTAAGCTTGGAAGGTTGAAGGATTGAAGAGCTGGGTGTTTGGAGCATCAAAAACTAAGGAAATAGCAACAAAACAAGGTAAGAATCGACCTCTAAGACCTTCTGTAGATCAAACCCGGATTCTAGGGTTTTGAGGTTTTGAAAAGTTCAAAGAAACACATAAAGGTCAAATTTTTACGTATGAAAACATGCAAAAATGGTATAAATGGTTTCATGGGAGGTAAACCAAGGATTTGGACGTAAAAAGTTAAGATTTTGGGTTAAAAACGGGCTGGTTCTTAGTTTATATTCATCCAGCGAAACTGGACCCCGATCTAGCGAAACTGAGTATTTCATCCAGCGAAACTGCTTAGTTATCCAGCGAATCTAAGGGGTTTCCAGCGAAACTACAGTTTTGCTACAGCGAAACTACAGTTTCGCTGATAAGTTCGCTAAGTACTTAGACTGACCTTAGACACTGCGAAACTAGGAAAATCCAACGAAAGTTGGGCGCTCAAGGCAGCGAATCTGTCTAGCGAGACTAGCAGAGGTGCTGCCCAGCAAAACTTGTAGCGATACTGCCAGCGAAACTACCAGCGAAACTGTAGGCGAAACTATGAAGAAAATGACGTTTTTGCATATTAACTCTCGTGCAGCTAGAGTATTCAGGCTATAGCTTAAGTGGCTTAGAATTTAAGCTATTGGACAAGTTCAGGTGAGTTCTAGATCCCCTATTTTACGCATGTTTTAATGTTTTGGGGCGGTGTGCATACTAAATACATAACTTTATTAACAGTTTTGTTAAAGTAAAGTTTTATACACTATCTTATATGGAAAATAGGTTTTCTAATGAATTGCCTTGTATTGTGTTATGTTATATTATGTATAACCTAAACATGAAAGTGAAACTTAAAGAAAGGTTATGAGGCCCATAACATGTACCTTGATAAAGTGATAAAGCAAAGCCTTGCAAGCAATTGATAAAGGAGGGTTGCATTCGTTGTGCCCTCACCAGTGATAAAGTGATAAAGTATGCTCGAACAAGCAGATCAGTAAGTCCTGAATTGGTATGACAATAATGACCTGATCGGGTACGACAGTAAGTCCTTAATTGGCGTGTTGGTAAAGTCCTAGGCGAGCCTAGGCACCGATTGTGACAGAGAATTAACGGATAAAGAAGAGTAATAAATAACAAGAAATGATAAAGTATCGATAAAGAAATAGCCCGTGTGTATAGATGTTTGACAGATGATGATTATTTTTAACCACTAAAGCTATTACTTTTTAAGAAAGTTATTTAACAAAGTAAACCTAGAATTCACCACAGCGAAGCTGACTTTTGTATGCATATCAGTTGACAGGTGAAATTTAGAGCCTACGGGATGGGAGCATGGAAATTTAAGCTTCTTGGCACCTAAAGACTGGCATCCCTGATAAAGAAGAACTTAAGAGGACTTTTGAATAGTTTTGATATTTAAAGGCAATGTTTATATTTTAACTTATCTACATTGTAATGAATTGAAATTACCATACTTTTCCGCTGCGATAGTTATTTATACATATATGAGTAAATGATTGCTTTAAATCTATGTTTTGCTATGAATGACCAACTGTGAGGTCCCCCTGAGAAAGGTGGGCCTTACAAGTTGGTATCAGAGCCAATGTTTAAGAGATTTGGGAAAACTATTTTTATAAACCTAAACTTAAACAGATAATGGGACCAAGTGTCAAGGATGCCAGTCCAAGAAGCTTAATGCCAAGAGGTGACAAGTGTGTTGTAGGTATTATACTGATGGGTAGTGCCTTCTTATTTAAGTAAGAATCGAGGATAGGGTATGATAATATTATCTGTGATGCCTATCTGAATTTATGTGACTCATACGTGCGTAGAATAGGTATAGTAGGTTCTAGTGTTAGTATGGTTCAGGAGAGGGAGGTTTAGGGCACGAGAAGTTCTGTAAGTAGTTAATCACAACTGCCCACTGTTATTAAAAATTTACAAAACTTGTCGTGATCTGAGCTTACCTTGAAGGGCCATGTTAACATTCTGAATCTTATAGGAAGTAGAAAGAATGGCACCAAAGGAAGCAGTTCCAGTCATGGTCACCCGGAGAAGCACTAGGGGAAGGCCCCCGACTAAGGCAAAAGAAACTGCAAGTGTAACTGTGAAGCCAACAAAAAGGTCAACCAGAAAGTCGGTTGACGAACCAGTTAAGGAGGAGGAGGTTGAGTTAGAAACGGGAGCCGAGGGGCCTACCACTAACGAAGCAAGACTGAAGGAAACAGTAAAGGAAGCTATTGCCCAAGAGGTGCACCAGGTCCTGTCTGGAGTGATGCCCGCTCTGCTTGCGGAATTTGTGGAGCAGGTTAAGGGCGACAGTAAAAAGAGCGCGGCTTCAGAAAAAGTTGATAAGAAAGGGGCGGTCAAGACTGAGGAGTTGAGCGATGAGGGAGATCGTGGGTAACCATGACGGTCCTGAGGTGGAAGAGAGGGCGAAGGGGTGCAGCTATGGGGATTTTCAGAGGTGTAAGCCCCCAACATTTGATGGCACTGGTAACGCTGCCACTGCCCAGTGTTGGATCAGGGAAATGGAGGCCGTACTGAAGATTAGTGAGTGCCGTGAAAACCAAAAGGTGAAGTTTGCTTCCCATTCCCTTTTGGATCCAGCACTGTGTTGGTGGGATAACATTGCTGAGTCTTACGGAGAGGAGGCTATTGAGAGGATGAAATGGCGGAGATAAAGAGGTTGGTGATAGAGGAGTACTGCCCGGAAAGGGAGCTTGACAAGATTGAGCAAGAGTTTGTGAGTTGGAGGCTGGAAATATGACTCACCAGGAGTACACTACAAAATTCAATGAAATGGCACGTCTGGTGCCTGACTTGGTGACTCCCGAATCCAAGAGGATCAAGAGGTATATAAAAGGGTTGCCTCTGGACATTCGTAGGGATATGGTCACTGCCCGACTAGTACTTTTAGGTCAGCAGTGGACCTCAGTGGAAGGTTGTACGATCATCGTAGGCCAGTGACAGTGGGTGAAATAAAGAAGGTTTGGAATAATAATGGGAAGACGTATGGGGGTGGTACCTACCAACCGGGAGACAAGAAGGCAAGGGTGAATGCAAAGCAAGCGATTGTGAGGGGGATCGAAGAAGTCAAGGAATGTAGGAAGTGCGGGAGGAGGCATCCCGGAGAATGCCGAATGGGTAGCCCTGGGTGCTACCGGTGTGGGAAGACTGGTCACCTGGCGAGAGAGTGCCCGAAGGTGGACAAGTGCTTCAACTGCCACGAGTCGGGGCACCGTAGCAGTGACTGCAAGGAAGCCAAGCCGGGAGGCTCAGGAACAAGCGGGGATAATAACAAGGGGATGATGGAAAGTCCAAGGTCAGGGCAAGGGCTTTCACCATGAATAAGAAGGAAGCAAGGAAAGACCCGAACGTAGTGTCAGGTACGTTCCTTGTCAATGATGTCTGTGCCTCCATATTATTTGATAGTGGTGCCAGTAAGAGTTTTGTATCTGTATCCTTCTGTGCTACACTAGATGCCCAAACGAAGGAAAGATGATGCCTTCGAAGTAGAAACAGACGATGGTAAGTCAATTAGAATAGTCAGGGCGATAGAGGATTGTCACATTAAACTGGGAGGTCATTTCTTTCCCGCACAATTATTTGCCATGCCCTTAGGAGATTTCAATGTCGTACTAGGGATGGATTGGTTAGCTGCTCACGATCTAACATAGTATGCCAACAAAAGATGATCCGATTAACGGCTCCAGATGGTAGTCCGGTTACGGTGATAACGATTGTAAGGTTCCAAGGGTCATTTCCATGATCAAGGCGGAGAAATGTATGAGGCGAGGGTGCGGAGCTTATCTAGCGTATGTCAAGGATGCTAAGGATAAAGCGAAAGAGTTGTCCGATGTACCAGTGGTGCGGGACTTTCCTGATGTATTCCCGGAGGATCTGCCCGGAGTACCACCAGATAGAGAGATAGAGTTTTAGATTGACTTACTGTCAGGAGCCCAACCCATTGCCAAAGCACCCTACCGCCTAGCTCCGTCCGAGATGAAGGAGCTCATGTCACAACTGCAGGAACTTCTTGACAAGGGATTCATTAGGCCCAGTATTTCTCCATGGGGTGCTCCCGTGCTGTTTGTGAAGAAGAAGGATGGCAGCATGAGGATGTGTATAGATTACAGGGAGTTGAATAAGCTGACCGTGAAGAATCGATACCCTCTACCCTGGATAGACGATCTGTTTGATCAATTGCAGGGGGCAAGCTGGTTCTCCCGAATAGATCTCCGATCCGGATATCATCAACTGAAGGTAGGGGAGCAAGATATCCCAAAAACGGCCTTCCGAACGCGCTATGGCCACTACGAGTTTCTGGTTATGTCTTTCGGGCTAACCAATGCTCCTGCGGCATTCATGGACTTAATGAATCACGTGTGTCGCCTGATGTTGGACAGATCAGTGATAGTCTTTATTGATGACATTTTGATATACTCAAAGAATGAGGGAGACCACGCTTGTCATATCAAGGAGGTGTTAGAAACTTTACGAAGGGAGAAACTATATGTGAAGTTCTCTAAATGTGCCTTATGGCTACGGGAGGTGCAGTTTTTAAGGCATATTATAATTTCCGAGGGAGTTATGGTTGATCCAGCAAAAGTCGAGGCAGTTACGCAATGGAATTCCCCGAGGACGCCATCTGAAATCCGTAGTTTCTTGGGATTGGCTGGCTACTATAGGAGGTTCATCAAAGACTTCTCAAAGATAGCTTCCCCGTTAACAAGGTTAACGAGGAAGAATGTGGTGTTCGATTGGGGAAAAGAACAAGAAGATGCGTTTCAGGAGTTGAAGAATAGACTAACCAAAGCTCCTGTGCTAACCCTACCGGAGGGAGATGAAGACCTAACGGTATACTCCGATGCTTCTTACTACAGGTTAGGCTGTGTGTTGATACAAAGAGAAAGGTTATAGCTTACGCATCCAGACAGTTAAAGGACACGGAGATTAACTACCCGGTTCACGATTTGGAACTTGCCGCAGTAGTGTTCGCATTGAAGATCTGGAGACACTATTTGTATGGAACTAAGTGCGCCATATTTACCGACCACAAAAGTCTGAAATATTTCTTTGAGCAGAAGGACCTAAATATGAGACAGAGGAGGTGGTTGGAGTTGATAAAGGATTACGACTGTGAAATCCATTATCACCCGGGGAAGGCGAACGTGGTAGCCGATGCCCTGAGCCGAAAGGAAGGATATGAACCGATCCGGGTGAAGGCGTGCCAACTAGTAGTGACCCCAGATGTTATGAGGATGATAAGCAAAGCTCAAATGGACGCTTTAAAAGAGCAGCAAATCAATAAGGAAAGAATGGTGGGAAAAGTGGATGAATTGGTAGAGAACACCTTGGGTATTAAGACCTTCCATGGCAGGATATGGGTTCCGAAGCATGGTGACTTGCGGGAAAAGATTATGGATGAAGCGCACAAGACCCGCGACTCAATACACCCAGGCGCAAATAAGATGTACCACGATTTGAAGAAGATTATTGGTGGCCTGGGATGAAGAGAGATGTGGTTGCGTATGTAAATAAATGTCTCACGTGCCTACAGGTGAAGGCTGAGCACCAAAGACCTTATGGTTATGTTCAGCCATTAGAAGTACCTGAGTGGAAGTGGGAACATGTTACCATGGACTTTATCACCAAACTACCCCGCACGACAAAAGGCCGTGACGCGATATGGGTGGTTGTTGATAGACTGACTAAAGTGCGCATTTCCTGCCAATCAAGGAAGCAATTAGTTCAGAAAAGCTTGCTGAACTATTTATCCGAGAAATTGTGGCGCGACATGGTATGCCCATATCGATTGTTTCGGATAGGGATACGCGGTTCACCTCAAAGTTTTGAAAAAAGTTCAATGAAGAGATGGGTGCGAGGTTGCATGTTAGTACCGCATACCACCCGTAAACCGATGGGCAATCGGAGAGAACGATCCAGACACTGGAGGATATGCTTCGGGCATGCGTTATCGAATTTGGCGGTAGCTAGGATGATTATTTGCCACTAGCAGAGTTCTCCTATAATAACAGCTATCACGCCAGTATTAAGATGCCCCCATATGAGTTATTGTACGGTCGACGGTGCAGAACTCCTATTTGTTGGGGTGATGTCGGACAGAAGGAGCTAGGAAGCTTAGAAGTCGTGGAAGCCACAACGGAAAAGTTGGAGAAAATCAAGGCGTATATGAAGGCTGCCAAGGATAGACAAAAGTCATACGCTGACAGAAGAAGGAGACCAATAGAGTTCAGCGTGGGCGACAGGGTAATGCTAAAAGTGTCACCATGGAAGGGAATCATCCGATTTAGGAAGAGGGGGAAACTGAGTCCCAAGTTCATCGGACCATTCGAGGTACTAGCACGAGTTGGGGATGTAGCTTACAGGCTAGACCTTCCAGAAGAATTAAGTGGGATTCACCCTACCTTTCATGTGTCGCACTTAAGAAAATGTTTAGCACTGAATGAGGCAGTCGTACCTCTAGATGACATCGAGGTGGACGAGAAGCTGAACTATGTAGAACAACCAGTGGCTATACTGGACCGGAAGGAGAAACAATTGAGAAATAAAGTAGTCAAGCAAGTCAAAGTGCAATGGAAACACCGAAATGGGTCGGATGCCACCTGGGAATCCAAGGAGGAAATGAGACGTCAATACTCCGATCTGTTTAATGACGAGTCAGGTTCGAGGACGAAACCTAAATAAGGAGGAGACTTGTAACGCCCCGAATTTCCCGAAACAGGCTATTAATAATAATGTGCTTTTAAGGGTTAATTTAAGAAATAAAGGGGTAAATTAGTGGGCTATGGGTGAAATTAGCCTTAATGGGCTAGGCTTGGTGGGTTTAAGGGCCCTAATCAGCCCTTAAACCATGTATGATCAGATCCATTCCACCATTTCAAACCCTAGCCACCAATTTCGTAGAGAGAGAAAGTAGAGAGAGAAAGTGGGAAGAACTCAAGATTTGAGCTTGGAAGGTTGAAGGATTGAAGAGCTGGGTGTTTGGAGCATCAAAAACTAAGGAAATAGTAACAAAACAAGGTAAGAATCGACCTCTAAGACCTTCTGTAGATCAAACCCGGATTCTAGGGTTTGGGGGTTTTGAAAAGTTCAAAGAAACTCATAAAGGTCAAATTTTTACGTATGAAAACAAGCAAAAATGGTAGAAATGGTTTCATGGTAGGTAAACCAAGGATTTGGACGTAAAAAGTTAAGATATTGGGTTAAAAACGGGCTGGTTCTTAGTTTATATTCATCCAGCGAAACTGGACCCCGATCCAGCGAAACTAAGTATTTCATCCAGCGAAAACTCCTTAGTTATCCAGCGAATCTAAGGGGTTTCCAGCGAAACTACAGTTTCGCTACAGCGAAACTACAGTTTCGCTACAGCGAAACTACAGTTTCGCTGATAAGTTCGCTAAGTACTTAGACTGACCTTAGACACTGCGAAACTAAGAAAATCCAACGAAAGTTGGGCGCTAAAGGCGGCGAATCTGTCTAGAGAGACTAGCAAAGGTACTGCCCAGCGAAACTGGTAGCGATACTGCCAGCGAAACTGTAGGCGAAACTATGAAGAAAATGACGTTTTTGCATATTAACTCTCGTACAGCTAGAGTATTCAGGCTATAGCTTAAGTGGCTTAGAATTTAAGCTATTGGACAAGTTCAGGTGAGTTCTAGATCCCCTATTTTACGCATGTTTTTAATGTTTTGGGGCGGTGTGCATACTAAATACATACCTTTATTAACAGTTTTGTTAAAGTAAAGTTTTATACACTATCTTATATGGAAAATGGGGTTTTCTAATGAATTGCCTTGTATTGTGTTGTGTTATATATGTATAACCTAAACATGAAAGTGAAACTTAAAGAAAGGTTATGAGGCCCATAACATGTACCTTGATAAAGTGATAAAGCAAAGCCTTGCAAGCAATTGATAAAGGAGGGTTGCATTCGTTGTGCCCTCACCAGTGATAAAGTGATAAAGTATGCTCGAACAAGCAGGTCAGTAAGTCCTGAATTGGCATGACAATAATGGCCTGATCGGGTACGACAGTAAGTCCTTAATTGGCATGTCGGTAAAGTCCTAGGTGAGCCTAGGCACCGATTGTGACAGAGAATTGACGGATAAAGAAGAGTAATAAATAACAAGAAATGATAAAGTATCGATAAAGAAATAGCCCTTGTGTATAGATGTTTGACAGATGATGATTATTTTTAACTACTAAAGCTATTACTTTTTAAGAAAGTTATTTAACAAAGTAAACCTAGAATTCACTCAGCGAAGCTGACTTTTGTATGCATATCAGTTGACAGGTGAAAGTTAGAGTCTACGGGATGAGAGCATGGAAATTTAAGCTTCTTGGCACCTAAAGACTGGCATCCCTGATAAAGAAGAACTTAAGAGGACTTTCGAATAGTTTTGATATTTAAAGACAATGTTTATATTTTAACTTATCTACATTGTAATGAATTGAAATTACCGTACTTTTCCGCTACGATAGTTATTTATACATATATGAGTAAATGATTGCTTTAAATCTATGTTTTACTATGAATGACCAATTGTGAGGTCCCCCTAAGAAAGGTGGCCTTACAACGTGTCACCACCACAATCCTCCTCATCAAAATTTTCCCGCCTCTCTCTCCTATTAAATAATACCTTAATTAATAATAATATTATCTAATATTTTTTAGATTAAAATATTTTTTTTATAAATTAAGAAAAATATTAGTTATTAATGTTATTTCAAAATAAATAAACTTTATAAGTAATATTTTTTTCTAAAATATCAAACTTTGTTAAAAATATGATATATTATAAAACTATTTTTAAAAGTAAATTATTTAAAAACCAAAAATAATTTAGTTTAGGAGTTATGATAATAAAATATTTTAAAAAATAATATTTTATACGGTTTGTTTTAAAACAAAATATTATTTTTAAAAAAATTAAAAACAAAGTTATAAAATGTTGATATTACTGTTTTATTACTTATAACACTTACTTATATGCAATTTCAGTCATATCAAATTTAAAATATCATTTTATTTTTCATAAGTTTTATTATATTAATATTTTATTTATTCAACCCGTGTAATACATGGGTTTTCTAAAACTAGTAACATATATATCCTTTAGTAATTAGCGTTTGTGTTTAGAGAGATTTTTTTAAACGGCTTCATGTTACCCAATATATTTTATACACCTAATTTACACACCAACTAATCTGCATTACACAACTAAACCCTTAGATAGGGAGATAAATGTGACATGCATGTACACTTTTCTCAATAGCTAACGTAAGCTAGGGTGCCCAAGGCAATTTACATGTGACGGATCCCAATTAATTAACTAATTAATTAAGATTGTGCCAAGAAAAAACATTTATTTGTGCTTGTTAAGAATAGAGGAGGTGTCACACCCTCGCTTAGAGCGGAAACACGAGGATGCGACGGACGGGATCGTCATAACACTGGTATAAATACAGAGATATAATACATGCAAACTTCTCGTGTCATGACGTCCCCCGACACAATGGTGACTTGTGTCGTGGTTAGTCAGTTCCACGACTATCATAGTCTTATTGATTCTAAATCCAAATACACGATGTTCAAATATGGAAACAAATGACAAATATTACATATGCAAATTTATTGAAATCCTGAGGTCTCTGCTAAGGCATCTGCACTAGCTATCCTCTTTGATTATGTTCACCTGAAAAGATATGCTCAAAAATGTCAACACATAATGTTGGTGAGTTCCGCATGTTTAAATTTAAAACATTTGATGCTGTATAGAATTTGATATGGAATCATACTGCAAGCACAAACCACATAACATGTGTTTAAAGACAACCAAACCTAATGACGTTATGCATATAAATCTGACGGAATATATTCACCCATGGCCTGATTGCTGGCAGCTGTAGTCGGTAACTCACAAGTTAAACCGATCTGTCGAGGGTGGGGGTGTCAACCCAGTAGTACTACCAATACCTATCCGTTGGTTCCTAACCCGGAATTAATGTTGTAAGAATCATAGAATAACACCATGTATGCATGCAAAATAGTATCACATTGATTCCAAGTATGAAAACAGAATATACAGTGTACAGTAATGAAAACGGGTGAGCATACTTTTCCCCCATTGATTGAAAACAGTAAAAACTTGTATAAACATAAAAAGGGCCACGAAACTCACCTGGTATCCTTATATAAATTCAGAGCTCGATAAAGAAAGTGATGATCATCAACAAAGCAATCCTAACTAGAACATATAAGATTCACGTTTAGAATTAGCATGATGTTATTACATTCGTGCGGTTGAGCTCTTTAGTTAACTTAAAGTAACGATTAGTATGATTATTGTATCTTAGCTTTTTGTACAAGTATCAGTTGTAATGTGCTAATTTGTGCATATTAGATTAATCAATGTTCTTATCCGGGTAATGATTCTTAGTACATTAATTGTAACAATAATTTATTGATTTTGAGATTTCAATCTTTATAGATGATTATCATTGGTGACATTATCCATACGAGAGAGGGTTATACCACAATGTGTGTGTGTGTGTGTGTGTGTGTGTATATATATATAATATATATATATATATATATATATATATTAGAGTTTTCAAGTATTAATAATCATACTCTCTTAAATATAAGTTGCTTAGTTGTTAGCGGGTTATAATTATTTCTCATAAACAGATGTACATCTTTACCTAGGTTATACATGGAGTCTTATTTTCATCAACTTCAGTAGTAATATTATCTTCCCAAAGACGATATTTATTTTTGATGACAATTCTATAATTAGTGTTAGAATTTATATCCTGGTATTATTAAATATGCTAATAACAATTAAGAAAAATAATGTTATTCCATCATATGTACATATTTGTAGTTTTGAAAACGCTAACAAGTCACACGCATTTGTTTGAATACTTCGTATTAATAAACAATACACCAGCTATAGTAACATCTTGATCGGTTTTTAATAACTATTATTTTATACTTATGTCTCGTGTATGAACTAATCATTTTAAGCAAACAATTATATCCATTGACGTTCATTTTCATCTTTATAATTTATGTATTTTTATAATTAGAGCTCAAATAACACGCATGTAACTTATAATTAAATTTCAAATGCGTAACGTGTGCGATTATACCTTCCACTTGGTTCACGCTCGTTAACCCACTCGCATGGCTCTTGATCTAATCACGTTCACGTTCCGTTGACTGCTCGTTGACCAAGTTTGACCAGTGGTTAGCCAAACCTTACTTTGTCCTTCTAACACAACCACAACCATAATCGACAGTAACAATCACGATCAACACCACTACAAAACCACTAAAACACCATTTCAACCACAATTCTCACAATCAACCTAACCGAATTTTAGACCATCATCATAGCAGCCAAAATCACAATCGTCACACTACCATCATTATCGACATTTACAGCCCTAACCGACACCAAATCGACTCTTTTGACAGCTTTCAACCAATACACAGCTTAACACTATTGGTTTTTCTGCTTAGATCCACATCTATAACTCAACAGCCACAACTATCACAACAACCAGCAACATTTACCGCCCACGATTACAGCCACAACCAGCATCAAACAACCATCGTAATCACCACCAGTGACTTACCACTGCCATATGAGCCACCGTTGGGACCCAGATCCACCGGAACCACTACTCCAATCGCACAGCCAACACAATCACCACCTTCATCATCACCGCCTCTTCGGTCGAGGACCACGGGGTCACCGAACATCAGCCGCCTTAAGCAGCTCTCGGAGCCACAGCCACAACCAACACTATCACCGCGATCGACAATCACCACGACCAATAATCAACAGCCACGCCCGACGCCACTACAGTCGCGATTACCACCGCCATCGACGACCCTCACCCTCGCAACCATAATCATCGTTGGAATCCACCTGCAACCATCGTCACCTCCCTCGATTCGCTCCACTTTTGCTATGTTTTGAGTGAATAATCACCTCCATCGAGCTCAAGGGGTCGAGGGGAGTCGTCTGAGGGGTGTCACGCGTCGGCGCTCGCCGAATCGGCCGCCGATGGCCGGAAAAACCAGTCGAAGCTCAGGGGGGGGTCGCGGCTGGCCTCTCTTCCTCTCTATCAGATTTTTTTTGTTTTAACCCTAAAATAGAGAATAATGTGTTTTATATAGTGGGGGTTAAGGAAATAGGTTTGTTAACGGGTTAGTTCGCGTTGTGTTCGAAACCGTCTCTCGTAACTGTTAAATTTTATTTTATATCAGTTCTAATTATTAAATGTAATAATAATATTCTGAGATTATTTATTTGATCATGTTTAAAATTTGTTGGGTGATTAAACGAGTTCCAACAAGTAAATTGCCGCGTATTTAGTACGTTCAACTGTTTTAAGTGTTTTCTCGAATGAGCGTTAATATAATCATTTTGGTGTCAAAATATATGCAATTAAGTATTAAAATGATATTGTGTACGTTAACTTCCTATGTCAGTCGCGTTATAACCTTATATGTCCAATCCTCGGTTTTGACCTAATTCCAGATCGATGCACGTCACGGTCGCGTCTCAGAATGCATTTATTCCGGACAACGTATCACTCACCAAATGTAATATGTTATGATAATAAACAATGATTAGATGAATATTTATGGGGGTTACAAGGCTCGATTGTTATAACGGACGTCAGTTAAATGCCAGCGAAAAACGGTATTCGCGTTTCACTTACGTATTTCCAATTGGGCATATTTTAGAGGTGTTACAGGAGGTGTTCTCATCACACACACCATATCATATACCAATCAATTATATTTCATATCACATCATACTAAATCAAAACCTCAAATTTGGACGGGACACTCATGCCATTCCATACCACTTCATGCCACAATTTTTTTTAAAGAACTACATAAAATTTATTAAGTTATAACCTAAAAATAAAACTAGTTAAAAAAGACAACAACCAAAACTAATCTTCGTCGTCCGAATCCGTGATATCCACATTCTCCTCCATGTATTTCATGAAATGAAATCTAAGCCTAAAATGTGTGTTCTCATCACGCAAGTCCAAAATTATATTTTCTTTCTCCATTGGAGTGGTCGGTGGATCTCGAATGTGCACGGGAGAAATAGCATTGTTGTCATTTTTTATAATCATATTATGAAGTATAATGCACATGTACATATGGTTTCTCATTTTTTCTATATTCATCGCTCTAGCTGGTCGAGCAAGTGTTTGTCATTTTCTTTTAAACACTGAAAGCTTGTTTCATGCCTTTTCTTACGGACTCTTGCACCTTTTTAATTTTTTTTCTTTGTACTTAAGAGGATAAGAATATGATCTCATAAAAGTTGACTAGAAAAAATATATATCATCAGCTAGATAGTAATCACATTTATATTGATGCTCGTTAACATAAAAACGGACACATGGGGGCAATTCCAGTCAGTTCTGGTGTGAAAAGTGGTGATTGATAGAGAACATTGATGTCGTTGTTAGAACCGTCAACACAAAAAAAAATGTGAAAACCACAAATCTTGTGATGCTATGGCTTTGAGAATGACCATTGAACACTCGGACCATCGTGATCACATCGATAATATTGTCCTCGCAAACGCGTAGGATAATTTCTCCATTCCCAATGAATCAATCAATGCTACCGAGCATTTCTAGAATGTCATGTCTATATTGATATGCACCATACATAATGTAATCTCATGGCTAGTGAGCCTTTGTAAAATTGCTCACCGTATAAAATAATAATAGCGTTGCAAAAATATTTAAGACACTCACATGAAGTCCTAGGAGACGTAGCTATATATTTACCGTATGTATCAGGTGAATTACCTGTAACGAGTTGACATATTGTTGAAGTGTATTTTTGTATTGCCGTGAAACTTTTTCATCTCCCATCATACCATTCTTTATACCATGCAAATTTGTTGCGTATAACTTCAACAATCAGTAGAAATAAATCTCGAGACAACCGAAACCTATTTTTAAACATCTCGCCTTTATATTTTGAATCCCCAAAATAATCATTCCTAAGAACGTTATTAGCAGCAACACGATCACGTTTAAAGATCATTTTTCTCAAACTTTCAGCATCATCGACGTATTCGGCAAAAAGGCTAAATAATTCCAACCCGTCGGACTCCATACTATCCGAATATAAAGAGGGAATAAAAATTCATGCGACCAAAAGGCTAAAAAAAATTCACGTATAACGTCATATTTCTATTTTTATCTAAATACAAAAAAATGTGAACACTAGTAGTCTTTAGCATCGATCTATAAATTCTACATTCGAGTATCATCAATATACATCTCTTACTAGCTAGCTAAGAATTGAAAGCCTCAAATATCATCATGCAGTGCATGATCATGCGGACTCTAATTTGCTTGCTTCTTGTATTTGTATCTCAAGATCATTATATGATTCGCGCATCAAGAGTTGTAAAGATCAGTCAATCTGCGTATGATCATTATCAAGATAACGTTAATGAGCAAGCTTCGCACAATTTTTCGCCGCCTGACGTAGAGTCACTGTCTTATGGGCTACACAAAAGTGGTCCATCTGCGCCTGGTACAGGGCATCATGTTTAACTTATGTGTTATATTTATGTAATCTTCTTATAATCTTAAAGTTCTGTAATCTAAATAAAACTTATGTATTGCTTCTCTATCTAATTATACTTAACAATATTATTTCTTTTAAAGTACTCTGAATTTATATGCTATCAATCTTTCTAGTTGATATTAAATCTTTCTTAACTATATTTTAATCACTTTACAATAGCGTCATTTCCAGTAATTTCTTTTTAAGAAGTTACTCAATGATTCCAGTTTCTTTCCCATTATTAATTAACATACAAATTTAAATAAAAAGAACTCAGGTTTATGTACTTCTCTAAAAATATTAACGTATAATGTTCGATAAAATCTATGTATACTATTATATCCATTGTATTTTCTAACATAATAATCTATTTAGATTCATATTAAAAAATATTTATGATAATCTGTTATATACAAACCAAATAATAATAATAATAATAAGTTTGATAACCTACAACGTTCTAATGTTAGATACACTCTTATAATGAATTTAAGGCATAGTTAGGAAGTGATTTAGCCACATCATTGATTATTATAATCAATGATGCAACAACATCGTTTTTAAAACCGATATTCTCATTTTAAAAAATTATACCAAACTTGAAAAGAATGAATTCTTAATTGTATGTGCAATTTAAAAGAATAACTAAGTGTAGAATAGTTATATGAGTTTAAAGTTTCTAAGAAGCCATGTGTAGATAAAGAAAATAAAGAATGACTTCGATCTTTTTTGCTATTTTAGGCATTTTAAATTCCTATTATTTATAATTTTACCACCACACCGTTTATAACCATTGAATACTGAGATCAATGGTCATAACACTTTTAGCGTTTTATATGAAAAATCACTATGCATTAAATGGTTTAATTAACAAAATCTTAATTAATAAAGCGGTGAAAATTTAAAATGGTTGAAAGGGCAAATAATTAATCATGTAAATCTTGTTGTTTTTTTCTTTTTTTACTTCATTATTTAAATGAATAATATCATATTAAATCTATAATAGTGAAGCATCACAAACTTATTAAGCCGGGATTATTAACTAAGACTAATCTATCGTTATGTTTCTTTTTCCAAATGTTAATAAAGTATTCATTATAACGGTGGTGTATGTAAACAACTTTTATAATGTCTTGTTATTATTATTTTTTTATTTGTAGCGTCTAATATTTGCTGTTTCAAGACGAGTGTTTTGTTTCCTTAGGGGAGAGCGAATGGAGCCAAGGATAGCCTAAGAAAAACCGGACCCGGGTGGGAACACCGTACCACACCCCTGCACCTAGGGTTTTGAAAAAAATTTCGTCCGGCCTGGTGAATAATTATCGGGGATTTTCCCGAATTTGAAACGAAGCGTGGGCATGCTATATTTAGGTGGTGGTGGTTGGTCGACGTGCATATGATCTTTATATTAAATATAATTTTCATTTACTATTTTTAAAATTCGAACCAAATGAAACTTGCTAAATATAACTAATGCAACTTTTATAAGGTGGTAGGTGAGCATGTAACTTTTATATTTTAATATTAAATTTAATGGAACCAATATAAAATTATATTCTATTATAATTTTCGTTTTCGTATTTTTTTTAATTATTTTTTATGTTTTTTTAGTTTAATTATATGGAAAATAGTTTATTATTGCAAAATCAATTCATTTGAAGAAAAAAGAAGAAAACAGACGTGACAGACAGGAAAATTGGGACGGTTGCTAGGGCATTAAAGCAATTTCGTCTCCTTTAACCGATTGACTTGCGTGCTACAGGTTGTGACGAATTACCTCTCAAGATACATGTTAATCAACTCTTGCACAATAACTAGATAACCCAAATGAACTAGTGAATGCGATAAAGATTTCTTGTTTAAAATTTATCTGTTTCTAACTTTCTATAGCAATAAAACAATTTTAATTACTGATACCTTAAAAGCCAAAAATGAAAGCACTTTTATGCAGCATGATAATGGAAAAATTGTATATTTCTTCCCAACTCTTAGACCTTATTTCATTATTCATCTACAAGTTACATTTTTAATCTTAAAAACTTACTATTTAAATCCCTAAAATTTAATAGGAACACTCTATATCCAATAGTTATCTATTTATCTTTTGGTTCACTCATTATGCTTGTTATTTTTTCTCTATTATGACTTTTAAATTTTAAAAATTTTTAAAATTTCATGTAAACCGTTTGTTGCGTACTTAGTTTAGGTGTAAAATTCATTTGAAATGGAATTGTGTGTCATAATATATAAGTTATCAAATGACGAACATATAAGCTGTAAAAACTTATGCAAATATATGATTTTTCTATAGTTTACTTTTTTCTTCTTACTACTTTAGAGTATGATTTTTATAAATCAAAACTTTGAACTTATTGTTATCAATGTTTCATTTTCCATTACTACGTGTTTTCTAACGTTTTGATGTAAATTTTATAGAGACTTTTTTTACATAAGGTTTCGAATATTATCAATGGCATCACTAGAATGCACAACTTTGCAACGGTTTGATTTTTTTATATAATGTTTTGCATTACGTTCGGGTTTCATTTTTCTTATATGGTGTGATATGTCATCGGCGTCCCCTTCAATGCGTTGATTCACGACAACATTTCATTGTTAGTTTATATAATGGTTTTACACCTCCGTCATAACGTGATGTTTTTTCTTTTTAATATAATGTTTCAAGTGATGTCAAAAACGTCCAAGATGCGTTTTTATTATATGAAATTATATAAGTTTTTCTTAAGCTTTTACGCCTCCGTCTCAACACGAGAATTTAATACTAGTTCTAAGGCTACCTGTTACCATTGCGCCCACCAACGCCATTGGTTACTATTAGACTAGTGTGACAACCCGAGGTTTCGGTTAATATTATTAAACTAACCTTCACCGCTTATCGCCAATTTAATCCATTTTATTATTTTTAAGAATAATAATAATAATAATACTAATAATAATAATAATAATAATAATAATATTGTTTTATAAGATTAGAAAGTTTAGGGGGTTAAAGTGCAAATTTAAAACTTGTATTAAAAGTTTTCTGCATAAAATAATAATAATACAAACCACAGGGACCATTTGTGTAATTAACCAAACCACCCCCCCCCCCCCCCCCCCCCGTGTTTCCGGCCGACCCTCCGGCCACCGCCGGAGCGGCTCCGGCCACCTAACATACTCAATTTTAAGTCGTTTTAAACACAAAACCGGTCCCGAACACTTTTAGAACAAGAATCGAACCAATACCCCGCTTAAATCTGAAAATTGGAGTGCGATTTATTACCAAACCCACTCACCCGATTGTCGGCCGCTTTACGGGTCACAAAACGCACTAAACAATAATAATAATCAAAAGAAATCACATATTCACGATCCTTTTGTCGTCTCTAAGCTTCCACTAAATTCAATTCGGTATAAAGCAAGCTCAAACACCACCAATCGATCATCCTCACTACCACGACCTGCAACATAGTCGAATCCCCCTTTCTGAGTGCTAATTCACGAAATTAACATAAGGTTTTCGATCATTAGCTTCATTAGAAGCTAGCTGTGCAATTAACTCGATTAACATCATCATTTGAGTACCTAATCAGTGCCACGATAGTCGCGACTGTTCTACCTAGTGTTCATCATCAATTCGAATCCTATTCTGGTAATTAAACACACCCATACGCTCGATTTTAAGTGGGATTAAAAGCCCTAACCTTATTCCTGTTATCATAATCAAATTGATGGTCAATTGAATTGAAATTGATTCTAGGGTTCTTCGAATTTGAGGGATTTTTGATGTGTGTGTTTAAAATAATTAGGGGCGGGTATTACCACAGCCACGGCCCTTGGTTTGATGGTTCAACGCTCACATTCAGTTCCAGAGGTCCCGGGTTCGACCCCGGGCCACCTCATTTATTTTTTAATAGCTTTTTAAGCTTTTAAAAATTACAAAAAATACCTAAAAATTATAAAAATTATTTATAAACGCTGTTTATTTTTAAAACCACCAAATTAATTTACTGGAATTTATTTCCTAAAATATCTTAACATTTATTTTTATTAATTTCCAAAATTATATAATCAAACTAACTTTTATAGATTAAATATTGTTTATTTTATTAAAACATTACATGTTCAATAATACAATTGTATTATGTTCTTAATTTAACTTATTACTTATCATTTGTTTCAAATAATAGATCATAAATCTTTTGATCCAATGATATTTTTAAATATATATCCAACCTTTATATTTAAATTGTTTTCTTTTAATATAATTAAATGAATAGTCTTTTTAATTGAATCAAAACATAAATGATTACGTTAAAAAAACTTATTACTTATAAAAACCCCAAATACTTATCGAAACCCTAGTTCGCGTATAATCGTTAAACCTTATTAATAACATAAATCTTAAAATGTATATATACATGTTTAGGTACCTCGTGAAGGCGTTCATTGGAACGACGATTATCATCCTATTTAATCATCTTATATACATACTTACACGCCAAGTGAGTTTACAGCCCCACTTTTACTTACATACTCTTTTGGGGGAGAGAAAATGTTATTTTCATAAACGTTACATTACATTGGATTTTTGTAATACTGCATATACTTGATACTATGGTGTTATACTTTGCCCTTCGGACCGTTAATATGGACTTAGCGAGGTGATTGTTAGTAGTACTACTGGGATTGACATTGTGACAACCCGGAAAAATTTAGTTAAAAATATTTATATATTTGATATTATAATAATAATAATGATATTATTATTACTATTACTAAAAATAACATTAATGATAATATTAATAATAATAGTAATAATAAAAATAATAATAATAATGATAATATTGTTATTAGTAATTTGTAAAGATTATTAAGAAAATAAACAAATTTTAAAAATAAATTGGATTTAAAAAGTCCAGGGGGTATTTGTGATAATTTTGAAACTTATTTAAAGGTTTTCACATAAATAATAAACCTTGTAAACCTCAAGGACTAGAAGTGTAATTTCAAAAAACCCAACCCCCCGCCACTGTTCCCGTCGATTTCTTTCTCCGGCCACCTCTCCGGCGAGGCTCCGGCGAGCCACAAACAGCCAAATCACTTCATTTCACTCGAATTAAAACACCCCGACACCATATAGTGCATGAATCGAACTCGGGGCCACATCAAATTGAATAATGTAGTCGGTTTAATGGGATTCCCACTCTCGACCGAAAGTTCGGCCGACCCACCCACGAAATCGAGCACTAAACTTAATAATAATCGAAATGGTGGAGCACTAATAGTCATTTGATAGTTTATAAACTACCAACGAGTTTAATTTCACTAAAACACATTGAAACATCACCCTCGATCAACCGCTCTGTCGCGACCTGCAACTGAACGAAACATCACACTTCGAACTTCAAACAGGTAATTGAAACCATCTACGTACTCGTTTTTGCAAGGGGAACAAAAGCCCCATGAATTCGATGGGTAATAACATCGAATCGAGAATCAATTTGATTCAGTCGAATTAGGGTTCTTCATCGATTTGGGGATTCACTGGAGTTGTACTTAAAACTAAATGGAACCGGTTGTTAATGCGGCTGAGGCCTTTGGTTCACCGGTTCCCAACTTGCAATGCAATCCCTGAGGTCACGGGTTCGAACCCGTGCAACCTCAATTATTTTTTAATGCTCTTTTTCAACTCTTAAAAATATACAAAAATTCCCAAAAATTATAAAAATAAGTTTTAAAAACTTTCTTTATTTTAAAAGTATTTGAGTAATTTTCTATAAAATTTATTTATTATTATTTATAAATGTTATAAATAGCCATTTTTATAAAAATAGACTCTAAATAATAATTTAAATTATTAATTCATTATTGGACACTATATCATTTCTAAATATGGATAACATAATTAATAATTAGATAATTTATATTATTTATTGAACAAAATCTATTATGTTATGATTATTAATTATTGAACATAATTAATAATTAGATAATTTATATTATATTTTATCATGTAAATATGTTATAATTTAATAATAAGTTATTATTTATTACTTATACATAATCTATGTTCAATTATAATAACATTACCATATAAATATAATGTTTAGATAATTTGTGTCTATTTATAAATCTTACTATAAGATTTTATAAATTAAATTATAAAATATTAAAGTATCCTATTTGTGTTTTAAACATGATAACTACAAATTAGATTTTATAAATTTAATTATAAAATCTTACTAAATTAGATACGAACTTACATATTTAAATAATGTTTAAAATTTATTAAGAACATAATAATATGTTAAAATCATTATTAAAATTAATCAAATGAAATACAAATCTTTAGTTATTAAAGAATTAACAAAATAATTAAATGATTTAATTATATGTTTATAACAAATCCCAAGAAACCAAATCCTAGATCAATTGAACACCAGGTTCAAGATCTAACTTATTTACGTTTTGGATTTGTATCTGTTTGCTTACGTGAATTATAATTCCTTAGCAGGAATTTACTAGCTTGTCAACACCACACAAGAAATGAGGTGAGTTCATACTTAACTGTTCCCCTTTTTAAATCATTTAAATATTTTGGGGAAGGATACATGTTGTAATTAAAATTACAAATTATTTTTGTGTATTATGTTAAATAATAATTGAATCACATTTATGATTACATATGGTTACTATGAAAATCCTTCTCTGTAAACTGGACTATTAACAAGGCAGGGATCTTTTGGATAGTACTATCAGGGAGTGACTGATCCCCACAAAGGTTTGGACATGTGGTCCATACCAAGATGCACAAAGATCTTGTTGTCATTCGGGATGACTGTTCTGGTATGAGAAGGCAGATGTGCGCTATATAAAGTTTGCCATTATAGTTCCATTTACAACCCATATGAGGATAAATGTAAAGAGAGGATTCGCGCCCTCTGATTTGAATTATTATAAATAACATAATATACACATGAAAAGGATATTAAACTATGATACATGGGCAAATCCTATGTGAAGGATTTGTTGGGCTTGTACATAGTGGGTATGTGAGATAGCGGGTTCACCTTATTAAAAAGGGTTCCGACAGGCTATTCATATACCGGTGAGTAAATTAAACTCACACTTTTACAGTAAATCCTAATTGATGATAATTGATGATTTATCATTATGTTTTACTTACCTATGAACTCACCAACCCTGTGTTGACACTTGATTTACATGTATTCTCAGGTATCTATTAGGAGCTTATGGACATGGACGTAGGATCATATAAGAGCTCAAGATACCTATTGATTATTATCTGAAATATGATTAAGACGTGTGTCAAGAAACAATCTATATTTATTTTCGCTACGCATAATATTACTCTGATAAATTAATGTAATGATTATCTAAAATCCATCATATAGATAATTGCATCTCATGTGTAACTACTGTGTTCGATCCTGTTTGCTCACCCCTCCGTGATAAATTCCAGACCCAGAATTTGAGGGTGTGACAGACATACCCCACCCGGGCTAGTCGCGCTAGCACAACGTTCGTCAAACGGGTGAACGGTTAGCCTAATTACAAGTGTTGTGGTGTGTGATCCACAGCCGGGCCTGTTTTATTATTGATTACATGTCAGCTCGGTCGCGACTTCATACACATAGGGATCATTATGGATTAGCTACCCATTGTATGTTTTGATTACAAAATCCGGGAATTTCAATACTGATACTTACTGTTTTCTGATAAACCTGTGAACTCACCAGTCTTGTACTGAGATTTTGCATGTTTTCTCTCAGGACATTGATATGGCACGTTTAGGAGCACAGCATCTACCGCATGTCATTCCGCATTCACCACAAACTGTTTTCAAGATTTAATTTACATTTACTTTACATAAATTGGATTGGACGCGTGTTTGCGTGTTCCAAAACTATTGTTAAATGTTTTACTGTATTCGCTTCCGCAGTACTTAACATAATTGGTTTGTTTCATTATTATTAAGCAATCTATATGTTTTGTAATTATCGAGTCGTTTGGTGTAACTGATGCTTATCATAGATCCTGGTTATGTCACACGCCTGACGGTAAAACCCCGTTAGCGGATTTTGAGGGTGTGACAGATTGGTATCAGAGCGTTAGTTATAGCGAACTAAAATGAATTCTGCATCTCATTTGCATTGCATTTTAGACTATAGCTGGATTTGCATTAGTTACACACACATAGATTACTAAGCTATGCCTACTAATTGGTTGCCTGAGAATTTTTGCTTTAACATATCCCTATGAGCATATGGCTACTGGATGGTGGCTCCGAGTTGCTGTGAGTCACGGGAGAGTTTGTGTGCATTTGACATCGCCTAAATGTTCTTCATGATTTGTGTGACACATAGACACCTGTATTCTGGATTTCCTGGCAAAAGGCCCTCGGGCTAAGGCAAGCATATCGCATAAATCTCATTGTGAGACCAGTTATGCTTATCTGGGGATTTCTGGGATGAGTGATAAACTATGGTCAATACACAGGTCTCTAAGGCAAATGGGTCAAATTACCTTGGCGTGTCAATGATTTCCAAACTTTACTGATCCTTTCGTAAACTTTGATTTATCGACCCCGATATAATACATACATATTTGGTACTTCTATCATTGATGACCACTGTACTTGACAAGATATGTTAGCCTGATAGGAGGAATCGGGGTGATCATGCAAAGCAAATTACCATTACGGGTGCACACGTAATTGTAATTTGTCGTGCATGCTAAGTCCGGTGAGTCTGGTCGGGTGGTAACATTGTAGTCAGTATAAGTCATCATTCCTACACCTTGAGCAAGAAAGTCTCGGTCTTCATAGAACATAGCCACTGATATGGAAACTATCTATCAGTTCTACTTGTAGGAATGCTCACCCTTACCTTGAATTTGGACGAAATTCAAACCATGACATTTGTGTTAATCCCTCGGATTTGGACTGATTCTCTAGCTTGTCTATTTCTTTAAGTCCTTGAATTTCTCTTCCTTTTCATTCCAAGACAAAAGGTTTATTTTCATACGACTGATAGCTTTTGATATTTGGTAATTTAAAGAATGTTTGGAAGAGGACGTGGACGCGGGAGAGGTAACATCTCAATGACGCCTGCAGAATTGGCAGCAATAATCAATCATAGTATTACCGCAGCGTTGGCAAACCAACACCCTCCACAGTAGAAACCCTATTGGACAACCGACTTGCACCTACAAGTCCTTTATGGACTGCAAGCCTAACCCGTTCAATGGAACTGAGGGAGCAGTGGGACTGCTCCGTTGGTTCGAAAAGCTGGAGTCGGTGTTCGAAATCTGCAACTGCCCTGCTGGGAATAGGGTAAAATATGTTGCTGGCACACTGGATGGTGCTGCTCTGAGCTGGTGGAACACACAAGTTCAGATGTTGGGCATTGAAGCTGCAAACGCCATGACATGGGAAGAATTCAAGAATCTGCTGAAAGAGGAGTACTGTTCACGAGATGAAGTACAAAAACTAGAACCGAATTTTGGAACCTGAAGATGGTAAGCTCTGAAATCGAAGCCTACACAACTCGTTCTCACGAGTTGGCTACTCTGTGCCCTACTATGATTAACCCGGCTTACAAACGGGTTGAAAGGCACATAGACGGACTAGTACCTGAAATCCAGAGCATGGTCACCACTGCTAGACCAGCTACCATTCAGGAAGCTGTCCAACTGGCCCACGAGTTGACTGACCAGCTGTCGCGCAGGGTAAACTGCCCCCGCGTGGTGCTGCATCTGGTTTCCACAATAACAAGAGGAATGGGAACCATCTGCCAGTGGGAAGCAATCATCACCATTCCCTCATCAACAACAGCAACACAAGAAGTTTAATCCGTCTCAATCTTCTCACTCGGACGGCTATCATGGAAATCTCCCAAGTGCAACAAATGTCAGCTCCATCATACTGGGCAGTGTACAAGGAACACTTGTGAGAGGTGCGGGAAGTTTGGGCATGTTGCCAAGTATTGCCGGGTAAACCTCTCGGGAAAACCACCTCAACAACAGCAGAACCACAATCAGACTGTGTGTTATGAATATGGTCAACCCGAACACTTTAAAAGGGATTGCCTGAGACGGAAAAAGAATGGTGACAATGGTGTTGCTGATAAGCCCAAAGACAACAACATGGTGGTGGCGGTGGCAGAGGCAGAGCCTTCATCATGGGTTCAGGTGAGGCTCGAAATGACCCTACTGTAGTGTCTGGTAGATTCACTATTAATGGATGTTATGCCTCTATTCTATTTGACTCTGGTGCTGATAAGAGTTATGTGTCCACCAAGTTTAGTAAAACACTAGGAATGGTGCCTACTGACTTGATTTCTAAGTATGCCATAGAAATAGCCGATGGTAGGACGATAACAGCAACACAAGTGTTTAAAAACTGTAAGCTAGGCTTATCTGGACACACTTTCTGCATAGACCTTATTCCTGTCACACTAGGAAGCTTCGATGTAGTAGTCGGGACGGATTGGTTATCCCAGAACAGTGCTGAGATCGTTTGTAAGGAGAAGCTGATCAAGTTACCTATTTTGGACGATGAAATTCTTACAGTGGAAGGTGAAAAGGTGGGTGCAGTGGTCGGCATCATATCATATTTGAAGGCTCAGAAATGTCTCAGAAAAGGACACCTTGCCTTGTTGGCACTTGTTACTGAAATGAAGGCGGATGAAAGGCGAATTGAAGATATTCCCGTTGTTAGAGACTTCCCTGAAGTATTTCCCGAAGACCTACCTGGCCTTCCTCCACACAGACAGGTGGAATTCCAGATTGAATTAGCACCTGGAGCAGCTCCGATCGCTCGGGCGCTGTACCGTTTGGCACCGAACGAACTAGAAGAGCTGTCTAAGCAATTGCAAGAATTGTTAGACAAGGGATTCATACGTCCCAGCTCTTCACCCTGGTGAGCTCCAGTGCTTTTCGTTAAAAAGAAAGATGGAACTTTCAGGATGTGTATTGACTACCGCGAACTGAACAAGGTGACAATCAAGAATAGGTATCCACTTCCACGCATTGATGATTTGTTCGACCAGTTGCAAGGATCTAGCTACTATTCCAAGATTGACTTGAGATCAGGTTATCATCAGTTGAGGGTTCAAGAGGAAGACATCTCCAAGACTACGTTTCGGACACGCTATGGGCACTACGAGTTCACCGTAATGCCTTTTGGGCTGACCAATGCCCCAGCAGTTTTCATGGACCTCATGAACCGTGTCTGCAAACCTTATTTGGATAAGTTTGTCATTGTCTTCATTGACGACATACTAATCTACTCCCGTAATAAGGAAGATCATGAGGGACATTTGAATACCATACTGGAATTGCTGAGAGATGAACAGCTTTACGCGAAGTTCTCAAAATGTGACTTCTGATGCGTGAAGTGCAATTCCTTGGGCATGTGGTGAATGAAAAGGGTATACATGTTGATCCTTCAAAGATTAAAGCAATCAAGGAATGGCCGGCACCAAAGACGCCTACTGAGGTGCGACACCCGGAGCTTCATCGAAGGATTTTCAAAATTGGCGCAACCTTTGACTGCCCTAACTCATAAGGGAATAATTTATAAGTGGGGCAGCAAAGAGGAAACAGCGTTTCAGGCGCTTAAAGACAAACTCTGCAGCGCACCAATCCTAGCCTTACCAAAAGGAACTGATGACTTTGTTGTTTACTGTGATGCATCCATCCAAGGTTTGGGGTGTGTATTGATGCAACGTGACAAAGTCATAGCTTATGCATCTAGACAGCTCAGGTGCATGCGAAGAACTACACCACGCATGATCTGGAACTAGGAGCTGTAGTGTTTGCCTTGAAGATCTGGAGGCACTACTTATATGGAACTAGATGCACGATCTATACAGATCATAAGAGCCTCCAGCACATATTTGACCAGAAAGAATTGAATATGCGGCAACGACGGTGGTTAGAGTTACTCAATGATTATGACTGTGCCATCAAGTATCATTCGGGTAAGGCTAATGTGGTAGCCGATGCCCTTAGTCGTAAAGAAACTTTAAAGTCTCGTTGGGTGCACGCATTGCAAATGACTATCCACTCTGATCTGCCACTGCAAATCAAAGCTACTCAATCTGAGGCCTTGAAGAAGGAGAACCTGAAAGCAGAATCCATGCGAGGCATGAAGAAACAGTTGGAGATTAAAGCTGATGGAATCCGTTATTTTATGAAACGGATCTGGGTACCACAGTACGGGAATTTGCGAGAGCTAATAATGGATGAAGCTCATAAGTCACGTTACTCGATTCATCCAGGTTCAGACAAGATGTATCAGGACCTGAAAGAATTTTACTGGTGGCCGAAAATGAAAGCGGAGATAGCCACATACGTAAGCAGATGCTTAACTTGTTCCAAGGTTAAGGTGGAATACCAGAGACCATCCGGTTTACTACAACAACCGGAAATTCCAGTGTGGAAATGGGAGCAGATCTCCATGGACTTCATCACGAAGTTACTTAGGACTCCCAGCGGATGCGATAACCATTTGGGTTATAGTAGATCGCTTAACGAAATCCGCGCACTTTCTGGCAATCCGAGAGACTGATCGAATGGAGAAGCTGACACGTATCTATTTAAGGGAAATAGTCTCTCGACATGGCGTGCGGATATCTATCATTTCTGATCGTGACGCTCGGTTCACTTCTCACTTCTGGCAATCATTACAACGATCATTGGGAACGCGACTGGATATGAGTACTGCGTATCACCCGCAGACTGATGGTCAAAGCGAGCGTACGATCCAGACATTGGAAGATATGTTGCGAGCCTGTGTGATCGACTTGGCAGTAGCTGGGAAACTCATTTACCATTGGTTGAGTTCTCCTATAATAACAGTTATCACACCTCGATCAAGGCAGCTCCATTTGAGACACTGTATGGACGTAAGTGCCGATCTCCTATCTGTTAGGCAGAAGTAGGAGAAAGCCAACTTACAGGACCTGAACTTGTGCACGAAACGACCGAGAAGATCGTGCAAATTCGTAACCGTATAGCAGCAGCACGTGATCGACAAAAGAGTTACGCTGACAAGCGTCGTAAGCCATTGGAGTTTCAGGTGGTGACAAAGTACTATTGAAAGTCTCACCCGGAAAGGTGTAATACGCTTTGGTAAACGGGGGAAACTAACCTGGGTACGTGGGGTCGTTTGAGATTGTCAAACGGGTTGGCCGGTGTGCTTATCACTGAACTTACCTGACGAACCAGTGGAATACACAATGTGTTTCACGTGTCAAACCTACGAAATTGTCTTGCTGATGAATCACTGGTTGTTCCATTAGAAGACCTGGAAATCGATGAACAGCTTTGTTTCGTTGAAGAGCCAGTAGAGATTATGGATCGAGAAGCCAAGACACTAAAGCGTTGCAAAATTCCCATTGTGCGCGTTACATGGAACTCTAAGCGTGGCCCAGAATTCACCTGGGAACGCGAGGACCAAATGAAGAAGAAGTATCCACAACTATTCAACCACCAGACTTCCACTTCTTAAGAAATTCGAGAAACCCAGCGAGGGGAACACTCTTCTAATGTTGCTGTTAAACCTGACGTTCGGTGTTATTGTATCCTAATTTTCGGGACGAAAATTCCTTCAACAAGGGGATAATGTGACAACCCGAGGTTTCGGTTAATATTATTAAACTAACCTTCACCGCTTATCTCCAATTTAATCCATTTTACTATTATTTAAGAATAATAATAATACTAATAATAATAATAATAATAATAATAATAATAATATATAATAATAATATTGTTTTATAAGAATTAGAAAGTTTAGGGGGTTAAAGTGCAAAATTTAAAACTTGTTTTAAAAGTTTTCTGCATAAAATAATAATAATACAAACCACAGGGACCATTTGTGTAATTAACCAAACCCAACCCCCCCCCCCCCCCTGTGTTTCCGGCCGACCCTCCGGCGTGTTTTCCCGCCGACCCTCCGGCCACCGCCGAGCGGCTCCGGCCACCAAACAACTTAATTTTAAGCCGTTTTAAACACAAAAACCGGTCCCGAACACTTTTAGAACAAGAATCGAACCAATACCCCGCTTAAATCTGAAAATTGGAGTGCGATTTATTACCAAACCCCTCACCTGATTGCCGGCCGCTTTACGGGTCACAAAACGCCCTAAACAATAATAATAATAAAAAGAATCGCATATTCACGATCCTTTTGTCGTCTCTAAGCTTCCACTAAATTCAATTCGGTATAAAAGCAAGCTCAAACACCACATCGATCATCCTCACTACCACGACCTGCAACATAGTCGAATCCCCCTTTCTGAGTTCTAATTCACGAAATTAACATAAGGTTTTCGATCATTAGCTTCATTAGAAGCTACCTGTGCAATTAATTCGATTAACATCATCATTTGAGTACCTAATCAGTGCCACGATAGTCGCGACTGTTCTACCTAGTGTTCATCATCAATTCGAATCCTATTATGGTAATTAAACACACCCATACGCTCTTTTAAGTGGGGATTAAAAGCCCTAACCTTATTCCTGTTATCATAATCAAATTGATGGTCAATTGA